>WEIV01018646.1:51893-148231 GCA_013390005.1 Calyptomena viridis | reverse complement strand
GAAAGATTTAAAAAGCAAAGATCCACAGGTCAGGGGTGCAACAAAGGGGCAGGGAGGAGACGTGAGGGAAAGGAGAAACACTTGCAATTTTTTGATGAGTTGAATCAGTTGCAAAGTTTAATTGACAGAGAAATTGTGTCATGGGCACCTATGGATTGCAAAGAAAAGTCTTCACTGGAAGAGATCATCTAACATTCTCCAAGCTCACATTTAGGGTATTAAAAACCTTTCCAACAGAACTAGCATTTGAGAGTCATCTTCCCTACAATGCTCAGAAGTCAAGATACCTCCCAAGTTCTGCTCCATTCAGCCTGCTGCACTCAGAGGTGAAAGGGAAAGGGAATTACTGAACACAAAGCATAAAAGAGCTAAAAAAAGAGTAAAATTAAAGGCAATACGACAACTAAGAAAAAAGGGATGTTCAATAATTTCTTGAATCTCCACCTTCACTACTGTTTGGAGAAGTGACTCCACTCTGGTGCAGCTCAGCACCTTGGAGACCCCCTGGAGAAGATCCCTGTCCCCCTGGGCAGCTCTGGGGCACAGACAGGGAGCTCTGCTGTGCCAAGGCTGTGCCCACCTGCACCCCCCTCTCTGCACTGAGGCACTTTGTGCATCATCGACACTGAAGTCAAGTGGGACTTCAGGAAGCACAGACAAATATTTCTCAGTGGTATTTGGAGTCTGCACGTCACAGTGAAATGAGTGTCCTGCCCCTGGCGTGGGGCCACTTGTGTGATGGATGTGTTGGACCCCAGAACGTGGCAAACCAGGCAAAAGGTTGTATTTGCAACAGTGTTTCTTCCACGATTTCTGTGAAGACAAACAGTACTTTTAAGAGCTTTGAAGTCAGGGTTTGGGGAAGCCCCGCGGGGATGGGCACAGGGAGGGACACACACAACACACACATCAATTCAGGTCAGAAAAAACAAGCATAAGAGTTTAGTTACAAAACTTACTTTCCTGAGAAGATATTTCTAATACTAGTAGTATCTGCAAGTATGATGAACCATTACCTGTAAGAGCTCTTGTACTAGATTTGAGCTGAAGTGTGTTCAATGGATATTTTCCTGCACAGGTATAACTATTATAACTTTTACATTACAGAATTAAAAAAAAAAAATCATTAAAGAATAAGTATTTAGCTGGTCTGTCTTTACCTAAGAGTCAGTAGTGTAACCTCATGAAAATGCTCTCACAAGCTGCTGATGTTACTGGCACATACACATACACTAAATGAACTTGCCTTAGGAAAAATAAGGGTGGATTTTTCCCCAGAAGATGAGAAGGACTGGATTCAGTGGTAATCAATACCTTCAGGGATTTGGTATCAGGGAAATTGCAAAGCTCTCCCAAGTGGAAATGTACTGAGAGCTCTGCATCTGCTCTGTGCAGATGAAATCTAAAATACATATGCTTTTGACATCTAAGCTTTTGAAGGTCAGATCCAAAATTAACCTTGAAGCAGTGAGAGAGTAAAGAAAGGGGGCAAAGCCCTTTCCTTTGTGTTGGTATGAATCTGTATGAATGGAGAACTAAATATTATGCTTTTCTCCGTGTCTCTTACTATTTTCCTTATCCTATTTTGTTTCTTAAAAATCTCTCTGTTATCTCATGAAATACTGGAACAGGATAAAAATGCTAAATCCTAGCACATTAAAAATATTAAATTCCTATAATTCCAGCATGCCTTTACCCCTTCAATCAGTTCTTTGGATTTCCAAAGTCCAGAGGATCCCAGGCAGTGTTCCTTACAATTTCTCATTATCATAAAAAAGGATCATCCCTCCTTGGAACTATAGAATAAACTTTTGTCCTTTTGCTTTTTCTGCTTCTCGATGGGTAAAATATAAATTTCTTTTCCTGACTGACTGACAGACACCAATACAGTGGGTAATAGAGATGACTCAACTGTTAAACTTCACACATTTTAACTTTAGAACTTCACACGATTTTGTTCCTTAAAAAACTAAGATAATTTATTTGTGGCCCCCCCCCAAAAATATTGAATTTGGAGGAAGAAACAATACCTCCCTGGCATCGTAGATAATTAATATTCAATTATCTACTCTAAATTAATACATGCCTAACACAGTCAGAAGCTGAGGTGTGAGCCCTAAGATGAAAAAATACAAGAATATTGAGATAATTGAAAAGTACATAAAATGGAGTGAAAGATGAAGAATTCCAAGCCAGCAATCACAAGTTTGAACTAATTGTACTTAAAGAGACCATCAGCCAGACCTTGACAATTCTATTGATGGAATATCCTAAATTAAATGCTGCATGCAAATCTGCCTGGAAATGCTTTGGATCTCTGCAAGCATGTCAGATTCCTGCCAGCAATACAGATGGAAAACTACCTTGTCCTATAGGGTTTTAACAAGAAATGAAAAGACATCTATTTGAGAATAAGAGAGGACTGAGCAATTGACAGTTAGTCCACATTGGGGTGTTTTTTTCCCCTTAGGGCAATTCTTGGTAAATATCTGTTCAACAGTATTATCTATAAAATCAGGTTTTATTTATATTCAGATTTGGATGCAGATGAGCTTCTCAGGCTACAGAGGATGCCAAGGTAGCAGCCAGTTTTGATCAATTATTTTTCCAGCATCACATAAAAACTGATGACTTTTTTAACCTGTCTGGATACACAGACAGTTGTTCACCCATGGCAGATACACTGAATGTTGTTTCAGATGTGAACAGTAGAGTATAAGCAGATTTTGCTTTTAAAAAACCCCAGCTATTTATGAGCCTTGATACCAAGCAGTAGTTTTCAAAATGTTAATGATTTCAGTAAGAACTAACCATGGGCTCACAAAACAGATGGCAGCATTACTGCCCACCAGATTTAAAAATATCCCAAGAGAATTTAAAACCCACAGCAAATCTTCTGTAATTAATCCAGTAACTAAAGATTGTACTTTGGGTGTTAATTAACAGCTTCACTTTGAATTAGCTGAGAAAGATAGAGAAAAAGAGAGAATGTAACTTTGTTATTTCTTTTTTCTGTGTTTTTAATGAGGAACTTAGCATGATGAGTCTCAAAAGAAACTTGTAGAGCTCTTTGCACCTTCTTTCCCTGCTAAGTATTTGTAATTTTTAATGATCTCTATAAACCCTCACCATTACTTTAAATGTAAGCATTAAGCATAGATTTAAGTCTAACACAGACATAGCAACCCTATCAGAAACTGTTTTACAAATTTAAAGGTAATTCCAACAAATATTTCCTTCAAAATGCAAAAGTAAAAATTTTTACTGGATTATTCTATTGCCTTAAATGTATCCACTTCTAATTCATACAGAATAAATGAAACCAGGATTTGGCTCATTGCTTTTATTCAATTGAGAATTGAGTATTAAATATAAATAGCATCCTCTTCATACTAATAAAGGGCTTCTGTAATAAATACTTTCTTCAAAATATTCTACAAGACAAAAATTGCTCCTCATCTCTGCTTAATTAATATCTAAGTGTGTGTTGGAAAAGATGCTGCCAGCTCTATGATGGTCCATCAATCTCTCAAAGACTTCAGTGAAGTCAAAGGAAAAATCTGCCATTGTCATGATCAGCTTAAGTTCTGGATCAGGCTTATGAAGCCACTTGAAGGTTTAAACATTATCATTATATTACATTGGTTTCACTGTTTTTCCAATGTAATGAAAAGTGAATAGATCCAGGCAGGTCACAAACAAGAGACTTCAACATACAGTTTCTTTTACCAGATTCTGCATGAACAGTCATTCTTAGCTGGATCAAACTCCACTAAATTTAACATAAGATACTTGAGTCTTTACCTAAAGAGACAGAAAGATTGCAACCATAAAATTAAGGATGTAAAATCAAAGGCTTTTCCACATCTGCAAGCTGTGCAGGACAGACTGCCCATGATTTTGTGGGTTTTGCCTCACAATGATGCAATGCACAAGTAAAAGCAAAATACTTTCAGGGGTTTTGCAATGTATTAAGTTTGAAAAAAATCTTAATTTATACCTTACATGCAGAGGCTGCAGGAACTCCTGACAACCTCCTGCCAGAGCACTTAAACATCGTTTGAAGGCATTGTATGAAATGGAGCTGAACTAAGAAAACAGGACCCAGAAGTACCAGGAAGTGTCAGTAACTTACTGGGAGCATAAGAAAATGGGTGGAGAGAATGGAGATTTCCTGCTGCAGGGGGCTGTGGAGTCTGAGCCAGGTATTTACAGCCCCTCTGGGCAGGGGGTGCAACAGGTCCTGGAGTTGTCCCAGACAAAGTCAGTGCTATTGACTGATAAAACAAGCACAGGGCACCATTCTTTCATCTCTGAAGGATTATATGAATGCTATTAGAAAAATCAGTTTACTGCTTCAATAAGAAAAGATATTGATAGTACAAGATCCTATTTTACATTTACAAATCCTTTTTATCCTTCAAAAAAATCTCATAGTGTTGGATGCTTCCAGACTCTAAAATCATGTGTTTCTAAATTCTGAAATTAAAGTTTTTATTATAACTATACATGCATTTGGGGAAAAAACCCAAACATCTAAGTTCAAACATTTCTCTAAATTCTGAAGTATACTACATAATTTACTTCCTACCTATTTTAACATTCTTCCTATATTTCAGAATTTATGTATTGGAAAGATGTATGTAGTAGGCTACTTGAAAAATGAACAACTTTCTATAAAACTTCATAAATCCCAGTTAACTCAGTGTAAAGGCAATCATAAAAGATGAGACTGGAAGGTACTTCAGGAAGGTGTCCCATCCACCCTCCCACTGCAAAACTTGCTAACTCCAATTTTCTGCATCCCTCAAAGTTATTTCAATAGAAAAATTAATTTTCACAGACGTAAGTTTTCTTAATTAGTTTCCTCCCCCCACGTATCAAAACTGTTAATGAAACAGTCAGACAAAATACTTCTTGCTCCTACATGAATAACTTAAAAAAATTGTTCTGAATCTGGAAAGTTCTGACTTATTTCCCCATAAGGAGCTGCAAGATCAGAGAGGTTATGGAAAACCAGTTTTATGTGTGACAAGCAGAGGGAAAATTTAGCAGTTGATTTAAACATTCCAAGAATAAATCAATATTGTAACTCAGGCACTCACACCTTGAGAAGTAAAGTACCAAATGCACACGTGGCACTTCTCCTAAGGCCTATTTGGGGAAAAAATCCTTAAGGAAGGAACAATAGATTGCTCCTCTACAGAACCTCACAGATTTTTGCATGGCTGTGAAATAATGCATCTCCCCATCTGATACCTTTTAAAGCTCCTAGTAAGAATATAATGTGCTTTTGTCCTTGCTGACTAATTCCTAATCTTCTTGTGGAAAGCAAAGACAATCAATGCACTTGTCTCAGCCACAAACAGGACACAACCCCCTGGGCCCACGTGTCTCCTGCAGAGACTTGGTGCTCCCTGATTCTTGGGGTCCACTCAAGTCAAGGAACTGTGATCACTGACATCACTTGAGTTGTTCTTTTCCTCTAAAGTGTCACACAGCAGTGAACCAGTCCAGATGTGCTGGCTGGATAAGGAACAAGAAGGAAAGCTGAGCTGAAAGATGAACAGCGTAGTGTTGATCTTGGTTAATGAAGAGCTATTACAGATTGGTGAGGAATGTGTCAAAGGAAACAAAATGGCAGAGGGAAGAGAGAGGACAGGAATTTTTTATTGACTTCTGCATGGTGAAATTCAGCTATTTGCAAAACTTTCAGGCAAGAATACCCATTTATATATTTAACTCCAGGATACTAACCCCACAAAGTCCAGCAATGTCATTACTGCAGTATATAGCCCAAGCATGTGCTTCTAATACCTGTGTAACTGCACTCTGTGGGCTTGAGAAAGTCACCAAAAGCAGCACGAGCAGATAATTATCCAAGACTTGCAAGAACAGAGTTCCCTGGGATGATTACCCAGTAGGAATGATAACCAGGGGCAATCATATGACAGACAGTACTGCCTGCACAAAAGAAAAAAAATCACTGCTGATTGAATAGCAGAAGCAGGACACAATAGAGATGATTAAACTGATGATGGTAGACATGGGGCTGCAGGAATAGCAGCTCACACATCAGAATCTTTGACTAACAGAAGCTGTGAAAGCAAAAATAGATGCTAAAGAGCAGCTGATAAGAAATCAGAAAGAAAAGAGGAATGCATTGGATAAGTGGAGTGTGATCAGGCCAGACTGAAATTAATATGAAAAAAGCAAGAAAGGAGAAACAGGAAAGATATTAATTTATTTGGAACAATCTCAAAGTATTAACTAGATGATATATGAAATATATAATTACACAACCAGAAGATCTGTGCAAAAAGAATTGATTCTACAGCTACTGACAATAGGATTACAGCATGGAAAGAATAACTTTGCCAAACCAGCTGATCAGACAGCTGGACCTTAGGGACAGGCAGCTGCTTCCTCAGTGAGACAGCAAGAACCCAGCAAGTGTAACTGGGGCAGCTGTGTGTTAGACATCAGAAACAGGCACCAGCACCCACGGGAGGGCCACAGAGCCAGGCAATAAGAATAGAAAAGAGCATCATAAACAGAATGGAAAACAAAGCAATCGATTATAAAACCAACACGACCTGACAACAGGGCTGGGCGTGGGATCAGGCAGCAGCAGCAGCTGAGTGGACACGGCTGGTATCAGACTGCACGTGCAGCCCTTCAGACTGGAACAGGATCCAAAACCAGGAGCAGTTACTTGGCAAGAAGCACAATAACCCAAGAGAAGCAATAAATCAGATTTGACCGGATGAATGGAGTCTCCTGCCCCAGCAATGCTCTGGAAATGCACGTCACTGTGGAGCACAGCAAACACCCCCAGCCAGCATTAAAAGCCAGACCTTGTCTGGAACCTGCCAACCCTCCCCTGTCACGGCCTGTTGTCCCTTCCCATGGGGGAAGTGGGAATGCCAGGGAAGGGGCTGCATCTGTGGGAGCACACACTGCAACATGATGCCTATAATCCTTCACCGAGGCAAGGTCTGTGTCATTTTCTCTCACTGCTGTTTTGAGCTCCAGTGATTTGAGAGGATTATGAGTAATGATTAAATCCAGCAGCTTCTTTTTCTCTCTACAAAAAATTGTCTCTTCTATCTTCTTCCTGCAGTCAGTTAAGTTCTGTTTTAAGCTGCAGCACAGTCAAACCTTCAGTAAAATATTAGCAAGGCATTGAGGGACCAGAGCAGATTACAGGTCATTGTCTTTAGATATTTGGCCTAATGTGCTGGCAGAGCTTGTGACAGTGCAAAAGCCAATATATCATTGATCCCTTATGCATATATGACTGCTATTAATTTAATCTTTCATCAGCTTATTCTCCCTGTACTCTTGCCAATTTCTGATGACTGTTTCTGTTTCTGTTTCTATAAATCACTGGAATACCAGGAAACATTTCAAAAATCATAGAGAAGTAAAATAGCGATTTTCATTCTCTCCTCCACTCTCCCCTCTTTCCCCACAAAAATCATAGCTATGCCTGTACAGAGGATTTCTCAGACCTTTTAATTTAATCTTTGAAGGTCTGTGGCAGCATCGCCAGTCTAATCCTGCAATACAGTGGTTAGCAAAGTTATAGACCAGTTCTTTCACCAAAAGCTGGTGTAGTAAGCACTATTGCCCAGCTCAGCACTGTTTAACTATTGCAGACAAGAATAGAAAGTGTGAAACCAGCAGTGATCTTATACTACCTATATTAACCTCTGTCAGTGCTGTAGCTCCACTTGACAATTTTTTTTACAGTGAATTCGATGCATTTCTTGAGTGTCCATTAATGACTTGGAATCACATTAGACCATCATATCTGCTCACAAAACCTTATCACTGATTTTGTGTACTCTTTTTTTGCTCTCCCCCCCAAAGTCTCCTACATAGTGAGATCAACTGCTCTAAATTTTTCAAGAGGTGTTTTTCAGCCCTCTCTTCATTGTTAACAAGTGAAGCATTAATGTGCAGGGCAAACACAGACTCTTCCCTGGCCTCTTCTCATAGAAGTGAGTCTATGAGATCTTCATCTTCCTTGGTGTATATGTATATTTTGAAGTCAGAGATAACCCAGGATCTCATTTCTATCCTCTCATCAGTGTTCTCACCTGATACCTCTAATCTGAACATAATTCTGTTAACCTGTGCTACTGGAGGTTTTAGGCCTGAGGTTTTAGGCAGAAGTCCAGTGCATCACTTTTAGTCACACTGACAGCTTGACCTTTATGCCATGGGACTGGAAAATAAGACCTGTCACACAGGGTTGTGTGGGGACACAGGCCAACCTGTGAGCACTCTTGGTACTGGGAGAGACATCTCCTTACAGGCTGACATAGAGAAAGGGCTCCTTTTCTCAACTGCTTGGCTCTGTGCACCATTAGGTCCTGGGATGTGCAGTGCAGAGCTCTGGAATTCCTTCTCTTCGTCTGAGAGAAACCTTGGATCAGATGAGTGGGAGGAATGTAAGTTCAGTGATGTTCCTTTGGTTAGAACTTTGTCTGCTGAGTACAAGTCCCCAGCTGCCCCTGGTAGCACTTTTTCAGTGTAAGTCACAGACCAGGCTGCCCCCACGGTCTGCACTGTTGGTTCTGGAACTCATGGTGCAGATCCAGAGATCCCACCACTATTGCAAAGAAAGTAGGTGCCTGAATCCATCAGCTCTGGGTTATTCTTAGCCTGTGTGTCACTATATCCTCTTCTGCTTTAATAGTGTGTAAAGTAAATTAAGGATAACTGCAACATCCTGGATATAGGATATTCCTGGAAAGGAAGGTTCAAATCGATATTCATTAGAGATAGAGAAGTGAATGTCAATATTGCCTCCTGATAAATGCTATGGAGAGGAGGAGCATCTCACCAGAGCTCCTTTGCAAGGAGCTTTTTTTCAAGGAGCTTTGTTAAAAGACAACGGTGGGGTTTGTTTTGAAAAAATATTGTTAGTTGAAGGATGATGGCCAACACTTGTCATGTGCAAGGTCATTTTGCAGCCTCTCCCCAGTCACACTCACCAGCCCCAGGAATTCAGAATGACAGAGCAGCTCCAAACACAACCAGTCGTTTCTCCCTTGAGCTCAGAGCAAAACGCAGGACGGGGTGAGGGTTGGGTTTGAGCTGTACCTTTGAGCCCAGCCTGTCCCCTGGCTGGCTCTGAGGGGAACTGGAGGAGTCACAGCCTTGATGGGGAAATAACAAGATTTCCTGGTTGGAATGTGCTCTGCAAAACATTTCAAACTGCTCTCCATGCTAGTTTTAGGCAGTGACCCTATCAGTACTTTGGGTTGGGCTTTAGTAGTCTGGGGCATTTCTCATGTGTTTCCCATCCACTGTGTAGGGAGACAGGGATGTGCACAACATTCCTACCAGCCAGGATTTAGCCCTACCAAAAATCTCAGTCTCAATGGCAGGACCCCTTTTCAGATTGGACCTAAATTTCCCTCCAAACACAGCCCTTCTGTGATCAAGTGCGTTTCTTTATGCAGGTAGTTTGTCTTGCCTTTGCTTCTTACACATTTTAGCATGCAATTTATCTGATTACTCACAATTTCTAAATATGCAAACAATCCATATAGGACAATAGTTGTCCATTTCCAGGTTTACAAAACCATCTGCCACTTGTGCAGCAGCCTCAGGGTCATGGCCCTCAATTCTTGGCTTCCCAAATATTTAAAAGTACTTCTGGGAAAATAAGACGATTTTTTTCCACGTGTGTTACTGTCAAGATGCTGAAGGGAGGGTTTTTTCTGCATTTTAGTCAGGAGGACAGGGCTGCAGGCTGCACTGGGTCTAGCCAGGGGGTCAGGGCTGTCCCTGCCACCCCCAGCAGCAGGAATTGGGAATTGTGCCCACACTAAGCCACAGCTCAGTCTGCTGCTGAGCAGGAGCCCATCAGCACTGCTTTGTACTGATCTGTGTGCACAGATCTTTTCTGTCATCTCATTCCACAGCATAATTTGGCTTTGAAAATTCCAGCAGAATTTGGGAACTTAGCAGTGATCCATTCCCTAGATTTGTGGTAAGGAAAAATCTTAAATCCTCTTTAATTTTATTGCCACTAATACAGCCTTCACATTGTGTTTAACAAATAAACTAATGTGTGTACATAACGAAGAAAGCTATTTTCTGCTAAATAAGTAGATTTTGGTTTCCAAGTTAATGCGTAATTGCAAACAGCAGCTGCCTAGATATCATCCTCTATGGCATGAATAGAACCATCAGCATAGTGGAAAAACTAGGGGGAGAAAGAATATTGGCTTGAACTGCCTTGTTGCTCTTTTCAGAAAAAAAAATAATTTCAAGTATGCAGCAACAAAGCAGCTATTTAACAAAAAACCCAAAAGGTGTCATTTTCTACAGCTTTAGGAAAAAGGAGAGGAAAGTCACATCCTATTATCGTAGCTGTTACGTATTATAAATTCCAGGAAGACTCAATCTCTCAAAGAAGGAGAAAATGATTGTGCATAAAAGGTCTTCATTCCACAGAAAAAATAAAGATGCCTTTGGAAATACCTAAACTGTTACATTTTCTTTAAAAAAACCCCTTTCTGTTCTGTGTTTTATCTGTTTCAAAGGGATACTTTCATTGCTCACAATATCCTAATCTTCAGCATCATTGACATTTGCAGAATTTACCCCCAGCCAAGGTCTGTTGGTACAAACTCCACACTTGAACTGCCCCTGCAGTCACCTTTTGGTCTTTGTTGCTTTCACTGGGGTAAAGGTGCCTGTGCCAGGTTCCTGCAGGGTGATGCCACCTTGGGCTCTTCTTCCACAGCTCCATTTCTCAACAACTGGATGCAGGTAAAACAACTGCACAAGATTTCTCCTCACTAAGAAGCAAAAACTCCAGCATTTTTCTGTAGATAATCAATTCTGAAGTTATATAACACTAAGTTCAGCCTCTGTAACTGTAGATTTGCACTGATGTAAATCAGAGAACAACCAGTTCTAAGATTTTTTTTTCTGGGATTTTGCCAAGTTCAAGCTTTGATTTTGTCCTCCTGGGTGCTCTAATTATTGGGAAGAAGAGTAAATACTTTGAAATGATGTCAACAGTCATGTAACACAGAAATGGAAAAGATTGTTGTCCACAGCAGCCATTTTCTTGAGCAGAACTTTTTAGGATCATTTCAAAGGACTCTTTTATTAGATATCCCTATCATTTGTATTAATATATTGTTGTTTCACATGTCCGTAGCATTCCAGTGATAAACAGATTTGTCTTCCATGAAGTCACCATTCACACCATTTTTGTGAATTTAGCATGTCTGTATCAGCGGTTGAAACTGTTTTAAAAACAGTTTCTGAGGGATTATAAACTCACATATTCAGACATTTATCTCATGTTGTCGCTGAAATGTATTTATGTCATTTTTAGCTATCTCCTACATACAAAAATATATATTATGGAATACATTTAATACTGTTTACACCCCTGACATTCAGAGTGATTATATTTCTTATCTTAGTACTTGTAAATTCTTTTTCATTTACTGTAATAACTAAAAGAACTTGGCCTAGAAAAGAAGTTGTATTTTTCCCTGATGCAGACATTACTGCTGTGCATGGCATATCAGATCAGGATATGTAAATTTATTGGGCATATTAATAACTCATACCTTGGTTGATGGAAAATTTGGACTATTACAATATAAGCGAGGCTTGCCCACAACACTTAACAGAAAAGGATAAAGAAACTCATCTTCAGGATGCTGTTTGCCCTCCTTATAACTGTTTAAATAATAACACTTATCATCATATTTTCCCTCTAAAAGGAAAAAATTGTAATTAACTAACATGAAGTAAAATCTCATTAAATTAATTAAATGAAAGAAAAATTAATTTGAAGGGAAAACCAAATCAGGACCAAACTTTATTAAATACAGTAGAGCCATTAATATTCATTTCACTGAAATGAATATAATTAGAAATAGGTAGCAAGCAAGAAGGCAGAAATGTGCTCTCTGCACAATGGAGGAAGTGTTCCATGGTACTCTCTGTACCACATGGCTTCACACATTTCATTGCAAATATCCTTCTGATACAGACTGCATTAGGTTTTAGTTTGAAAATTGATTGCTAGTAGTTCTTCAGGTAAGAGATTTAAATTGCAGTGTGAGTTCTATCTCAAGAAAAAGGTTCCATACAAGATTAAAATAAAATATAAACAGCTATTATTAATGGCCCTCCATAAAGTGCTCTGTTACAGACTCCAGGGTGTGCAAACCAGAGCTCCAATTCCTCGTGGTCCATCTCTTGTGCACTCGTCTGTATCTGCTTTCCTTTTGGTCTATGAGCAGTGACTTCAAGAGACAGTACTCTAGAAAATGCATTAATAAAAACTGGGGATAGAAGTAAGAATATTTCTTTACATCTTTCCTTATATAACATTCAAACCACCATTTGTCTTTGTCTCCATCTCAGAAGATTTTATGGCTGTCGGAGCTGGATCAGCAAATAATGTTTTCTGACTAAGATGAAGGGAATCCCTTCTGCTCTCCCCCACCCTCTTCTGCTCACCCTTTCCTCAGAGGTTTAGCAGAGCAGGAGATAGAGCTGTAAGTGAAAATAATGTAACCATAGCCTGTAAGTAACTGTACTGATTTCCATCACATTTGGAGACAACTATAGAAACACAACAGTTACATCCAGTTTGGCCAGTTATAAAATGGCCTAAATTTTCTTTCAAAATATACTCACAAAATACTTTGCTTAATGATGTTAAATTCTACACTTAAATGATTTGGTGAACCTATGCTCTCCTAAAACATACACACAGGGTAGTATGGTGGTATTTAAAATCCTACTATGGCTGTGTGATCAATAAATTATGAGGTTTAAACAGAATTCTCCCCCCTCCTTTTTTTTTCCTGAATAAAGGAATCATTAACCAAATGATGCTTTTAGATGCTATTTAAATTTGTATAGCATAACTTGCACAGTATCTTTCATGTTACAGTATCACAATTGACAAGAAAAGCAAAACCAGACAAGAATATTGTGCATTATTGCCAAACTACCACAGCAATTGAACCTTTGATGTGTTAACTTCCTGAGTGGATGACACGTGTCAAGGTTGTCATAATCTTAACAAGGTTTCTCTCATTCACATTCTTGTGCTTTCAAAAAGAGCACCTTTTTTAAAAAACAAAAGTCAAGTAAGTAAAATGAAATGTGGAGCATATTACAGCAGCATATTACATTTAGATACTTGAAGAGTTATAGACTTTGAAACTACTGTGGATATTCATGGTGAAAAAGGGCTTAGTGATAAACCACCTAAAATCCCTCACAGCATAAAGCTTCAAAGCAGTGTAGATTCTTCAGGCAAAATACATATACATCAAATTTCTGTGTGACCTGGGGCCACATCTTCACCCTGTCCAACCTACAGCAGATTCATTATCTTCAATGAAATGCTGCAGATCCACCCTTGCAGTATTGACCCCTAATCTCCTGATACACCTTAGCTTAGTGCTGATTCTGCTTTCTACAACTATTTTCTTGCTTTATTCCTTCTACTTTTCTGGAATTGGCTCAAATGGGAGAGAGATGCAGCTTTGGGCCCCATTGCAGCCCAAGCCTTCAGCAGATCCCACGTAGATAAGAGACATTAAAGAGAGAATCCTTGACAGAAAGCACAGGGGCAAAGAGCTCCAACCAACCCCAGCAAGGGCACAAAGAATTAAATCCCAGCACCAGACCTGGGAAAGGAAAATCCAGCAACACTGAATCAGTTGTAAGTTCACAAGTGCTGTCACATGCCCACAGCTCCTGGGTGTGCCAGCTGTGAGCAAAGCCTGGGCTGTGCCCCCACCCTGGCACCCCCAGATCCAGCTCAGACCTTACTTACACAAAATGAAGAACTTCATCTGGCCCTCACTAGCCTGTATTTCTCATCCGAGATCCTCCTTTCCTGCATGACCTCAGAGCCCTAAGAGGATGCTGGAAAATCCCCATATTGTTCTTAAAACATTCTTGATCACAATACCTGTATAGAAAAATGCACATTAAATATGAAAAAAGAAAGTGGAGCCTTAGCAAGCTTGTTTGTCAAAGTCACTAGATGTTCTCAGAGGCAAACCTTTCTTGGCAACACCCACAGTGTGTGCAGAGCCAATTACAAGTACTCTCAGGAGGCACCTAAGTCAAGTAAAAAAGTGGGAAAGAATCTCCTAAACAAATAACATGCTTTAACCTTCTTGGAACTCAAAAATAGCTAGAGAAGTTTGAGCAAAGTATTTGAAGAGACTAAACATCAATCAAACAAAAAACCCCATAAAGTCCAAAAGAACAACAACAAAAACGAAAAAAAAAGGAGAAAAACCCCCTTTAGGTCAGAATATATTTTGTGTTCACTAAAAATATGTGAGAACCAGAATTAAATGTTTTGAAACCTGAATTCAAATAACCTAAACACGCACACAAGAAACCTTAAAACATTAGACTGGAAAACAGTTATAAGAAAATCTCTTTAACATACAAGTTCTAATTTAGTATTTTAGGTGAACAAGAAGATGTATGATGTTCTGAGTTCATTTACTCTCTTTATGGCATTGATGACATATGTGTCATCACAAATTCAGCTGATTAGTGGAAAGAAAGACTCATTTCCTTCTCTTTTTGGCATTGTTGAGACAGTAAAATTCATAAGAAATAATCTGCCTTCCTAAACGCTTCGTACATCAACACCAAAATAGACTGCATTGCAGAAAACAAATTTGTTTAAAAAATGTGTCTGCTAAATGTCTGCTGTGCTAAGGAGTCAATGTTCAGAGGTTTTTATGTCTTGGCAAATGCATAAACTTGGAAAATGTATGCAAAATGCTCTGAGAAATCTCACAAGGCAGCTGCTGTAGATACACAAACTCCTAATTATAGGAGATACAGAAATGGTAGTCTTTTCATTTTACTTCAAGTCATCAATAGAATCTCTTCCCTCTGCCCTTTGAGTTGTTCACCAAGTGTTTGGAGCAGAAGTTGTCGCTGTGATGCCAAGACAAAACAATTGCTGCTCATTAAATAACACACATTTGCAATATACTGTGTTTAACTAAGCTGAAGTACAAAGGATCAGGTAAATCCCAGAGTTCTGCTCCAGGAACTTTGTCTCCAGTGGATCCCACAGACCACCCAGTAACACCCACGTGTTTTCCTGCATTGGCCACTTCAGGGCAGCCCCACGTGCCCCTCGGTGCCCCCTGCTCTCCCTCTGCTCCACACAGGAATCTTCCAACACAACTTCTGGCAATCTGATTATGTCTGAATATTTGTGAACCAAGGTCTTACACACCAAGCTTTGATTGGCGAAGACAAAGGCACACAGGCCAATGTGTGCTGAACCATTTTGTACAGAGGACATTTTTATTTTTTTAAATTTTTTGTACAGATATAAAGCACTTCATATCTTGTGTTCATTTCAAAAAAAAATGAGAACAGTGTGGATGTTCTCCTGCCATTCCACTAGTTTTTAACATAAAAGGTATTTCATTTCTCTGTTGACACACATAACTGTTGTTGAAGAGACCAAGCTAACTGGAATCTTAGGAGAGGAAATAGAGAATTCAGGCACTGGAACTTTTACTGTTCTGAGGACCTCAAAAGTGCTTATTAGAAATAGAAAAGAAAACATTTCCAAGTTTCCTTACTGCTTTTTTTTTTGCCTGTAGAGAAAGGACCCTGAACACAGACACCTCTACCAACGTCCCAGCCCTGACTTGCCTGAAACATTTGGGATGAAGGAGCAATGAGCAAGTGAATGATCCTGAGCCAGAGTTGCACCTTTACAGTGGCAGGAACACAGGAATTGTTGCAATAGATATGGCAGCATTTGGGGGCCTCTGGGTGACTTGCAAAGTGCGAAGAAAAAGTACAGAAATGGAAAACAAACTCATGATTAAAGACAAATGGAAAAAAAGTGGGATCCAGTGTATGGCAACATCAGTAATTTTAAGATGCAAAATAAGCCCCAGTTACCAAGGGACAGAGAGCAGCAAGGCTGAGCCCTACCACACACACAGTACAGACATCAGCTAATGGAGAAGGAGAGGAAATCAGAGATCACAGAAAAATCTGATATAATCTATGCCTTATTATTTCAGTTTTCCCAAACACATAAGTGGTGATCATAAATACAACCTAATTTAACAAGACATTGGAGTAGAATGGGGAAAAGAACCATTAAAGAATATCTATAAAATGTAGAAATATTCACCTCATTAGCATGGCATGGATTTCAGTAGAGAGTATGTAAAGAACTAGCAAAACAATCTCTGCCCCATCCAAGACACTACATATGGAACGTGGGATGGCCACGGAATGTCAGATATAATGTATACCCTGAAGAGAAAAACAGCTGGCCCCTGGAAATTAGTGATCAGTTATTCCAGCTGCAATATCTGAAAGGTGCTAATAAATGTAATAATTTCTGAGGCAAAGAGAAATACGGAATAAAAAATGCAACTGACATGAACTTGACAAGGACAAACTATGTCAAATAGATTTACTTGTCTCTGGGGCCACTGGCCTGCTGAAAAAGGGACAAGTGAGCTCGTTTCTATGCTGGTATGCTAATAAGCACAGTCTAATGCCTCTAATAAGGATAGAAAAGTAAGAAAAGGCTGGAAGAACTCACTATAAACTGGATTCTCATCTGAATGCAAAGCAGCACTTAAAGAACAGTTATCGATGACTTTCTGGCAAACTGGACATTTCACAGAGAGTCCTAAAACCTGTTCTGTTGAACATTCCCTCTTAGATTTTAATGCAGATATATTCTTAAAAGAGCACACACAAAAATGTGCAGGTTATACACATCAATATGAGAGGGGTTGAAAATACTTTGAAAGACAGAATCAGAGTTCAAGATTTTATTAATAAATAGTTCTAAATTAGCAAGATGTAATTCAATAGGTAAAAATATCAAGTATTTTCAGAATGAAGACTTAGAACATAGTCATTAAAAATCATTATGAAAGGTTCATTATATATTTTGGCCTGACTGTGGAGATTTTTAAACCTGACTACAAGTTATGATCTAGGTACTTTCACTCAGAGCAGGTTCAGGACTGGCTATTAGAGCCATGTTTTTACAGCATTTTGAAAAGAGGTTATAATATAATAGAAACAATGTAATCACTCTGAATTTTATGTCACTGTTTTAAATGTCACAAAATGTAGTTTTCAGACCACACAGCTACTATGCTCAGAAATAGCAGCAAAGAGATTAAATGCATGTGTAGCACCTTTTCAAAATGCAGGAAATGTTGGTGCCCTTATTGCAAACAGCAGTTCAGGGACTGAGGTGCAGCCTCTGCTCCTGAGGGAAGTGCAGGCTGTGTCTCTCTCCAAATAACCTGTCCTTTTGTGCAGGACTGAAGAGCAAAGGAAAGAGTGGGTGTCTGTCACTAACACTGTTTTACCTGCTGGCAGAGTACTTTGAAAACGAGGAACTTCTTATAAACCATACTTGTGTCCAATTCTTGTTCTCAAATGTCTTTAGACGAGCAGAAACCAAGAGCTCTGCCTACCACAAGGGCTGTGGCAACAAGCTTCAAAGTCACCCTCTATGAAATTAAAATTCAGGGTCTAAACATGGGGGAAAAGAGAAACAGTGGATCATGTTATAAGTAATTTTTAATGAAACATTTTCCACTAATCAATTTGCAGATGCTACAATAGACAGGAATACAAAGTGATTTTTAGAAACAGTTAAGGAAACACATGAGGGTTTGTTCTATGTTCAGCAAACACCACAAGTCTCCAAAGCAGCAGGTGACATCCAGTTATCACCTGAGCTCATCCACCAAGCTTTCACACCCAGGGGAAAACAATGAATGACAATGAGTTAGTGAATGATTGCCTCTATAAAGGAAGGTCATCCAGAATCTGAACATTCACATACTGTGAGCTCATTTTGTATCGTCAGACTCCATGTTATCTCCCATAAATTAAATGTCACCAGAAAGAAGAGCCATGCTTACTCAGTTTTCTAAGGATTTCCTTGAACAAAATAAAACTTTGCCTACAGAGTAGATGTGTATCACCACTACAGAAATACAGTGCATACTGCCAGTGCTGTATTCCACTTCCGAAAATTTCAAGGACATAGTAGCATTGCAAAAAATTACTTGATGCTCTTAATTGATTCACCAGAATCATTCTGTCACCAGAATTCCTGCTATTAATGTTTCTGTAGTTTTTTTGTAGCAGAAGTCTTTTTGCTAATTGAATTTAGTCAGCTTTGAAAAGTTACTATCAGTTTTCTTATCAAAAGACCACTTGGTCAATAAAGAACTGTAATAATTCTGCTAAGACAGTTTTCCAATATAATATGGTTATATATGTGTGATACTAAATGCAAATTCACATATGATAATGGACCTAAAATACAAGCTGATGTAATACTGCTCTGGAATGGTTTCCAGGGTTTTGATTAGACGTGAAAATCAAAAATTCTGAAGTGGGTGGGTAAGGTCACTTGAGAAACAGAAATCATCATAGCATATAAACATTCACTGTATTTTCATATTATTTTATTGTCATACAGTAAAGGCGGCTCCTCTCAGGATTCTCACTCCTGGTTTTCAGACACTTCCTTTGTTTCCCCTCTCATTTATGTTACTTAATTTTCAAGTTTCATCAGTTTTTAGGGCAAGACCTCCCAGCAACAGTAGCTGCTTCCTGTGTTTGCCTGGTAAGTTTTAGATTTATTTCTGGTACCACAGATATAAATTAATAATGAACAACAATGAAAGTCATGAGAAGAAGTACCAGCAAAAACGATGAAGGTTTCTAATGAACAGGTGTGGCCTCAGAGCAGGAGAATGACATGGCACACAAAGGGGTGCATCTTGTCTTGGCAGTGTCTAATGAAAGGAAGAGAGAGTTCAGGCACAACTTGTTAATTCAGAATGCAAATATCTCTATCTCGTTAAATTTCCAGGTATTCAACACACAAACATGAAAACACAGAGTCTTATATTTACTTCATGTTGCTTTTTTTCCTGTGAATCAGGGACCATAACAGTAGTTATCCCTTTCATTTTTTAATTGCATTCTATCTCACAGAAACAAATCTTTCTTTTTCTTTAGGCATTTTCTATGTCAAACACCGTCAGCAAGAGCTTGCAATGACTTGTGAATCATCTTTCTAGTACCTTTATTTTTAGCTGCTAAGAAGCCTATGCTCAGATACTTGGTTTCACTTGTGACTCCAGAAGCCCAGAGCAGTATATTTGATTCAGAGGTGCTACATCAACCGAGAATGTTCACGCCAGAAGTGGCAGAAAGGACACAGCTTCTGGGAGGGAGGCTCACAGGTTCAGGAGCCATTTCCAGTTCTAACAGGGCTTGATGCAAATACCAGTTTGGGTGTGCTACCTCTGGGACAGGGACACTGGTTTTTAAGCTATTATAAGGCCATAATATTGGTTTATGTTATTTTGATTTATTCACTTTTCCACTGAGGAATTTTTAATGGTCTGAAAATAAAAGCCCACTCGTTCCCTTTGGGAACTTCAAAACTTAAAAGGAAATTTATCTTGTCAAAAGGTCAAAACAATTATAGAAAAAAGGACACAGAGAAAAATGGAGAAAAAAGTGGAGAGAAACAATGCAAACAGGTCTGTTTTACAATTTTAAAATGTTTATGCATATACTCAGAAGGCAACTAATGAAAGTCTTGAAAAAGCCTGTAGTGCTAAATGCCACATGATACAGGAGGTCTGTTAGAGCAGAAACTGCCACCTTCGTCTAACACTTGCAACTAAATACAACCACGGCATTTGGCTTTTCAAGAACTCCTTCTGATCCTAAAAAGCAGGATTCTGGATGTAAATTGTCACCCTCTAGCGTTTAGTGCTGATTCCAGCTAACTCTGCCAAGGCTGTAACATCCATCAATAGGCACTTCTAAGGAATTGCAAAGCATGGGGGATGCTGTGGCTGTTTCCAGGCATAACACGGGGTGAATCAACCAAGCTGCCAAGTGCAAGAGGTTTCTTGAGAAGAGATTGCAAAAAAAATGAGCACTTGATAAGGTAAATGTGAAAGATTTATGTCTGTCTTTCCTCATGCTGACCCCTGCAATATGTCACCAGACTGCAAAAAAACCAGACTACTAGAAACACAAGTAAAATACTTGTGGCCCTCTGGCCAAATGGGAAGAGTTATTTCACTTGGCTGCAGTGGTGTCTAACAGACATTCCAAGTGTTCTTAGCTAAAATTATTGGAGAAAAAGACAATCACCTGTGGAGGTGTTGGCTAGAAAAGGTTATATCCGTGCCAGAGATCCTTGGAGGGAGTTTGTGAAAAATACAGTCATTCATCTACATTTGAAAGGAAAAGAGGAAAATCCACTAAATTATTCTTCTTTGTGAATATTCAACTGTGCACTACAGGTATTGCAGAGGGCATGAAAGGCAGCCACCAAACCAGGTAGAAAGAAGCTTTTCTTTGTGGGTTCAGTGAGGAGTAACTGTGAAATTACAGCAAGCTTGATGCTCCTGTACTTAAGCTACAATTCCTATTAGCCATAAGGAGCCAAGCAGCTCATCTGGGGAATGTCCATTTCCCATCTACACTTCACATCTTCCTGTGTCTCTCAGCCCCATCGTTCTGTTTGGCCCCTTTGCAGTGGACTTTGCCAGGGCTACTGAGGTTCCTAAATAGTATAAAGTGGCCACAGGTGAACAAAATAAACTCTTCACTTCTACTCTCATTATTTTTAGAAAAAAATTCCTCTTGAGACCTTGGTGGAAGGCAATGTTGTTTTCACTGATCACACCAGAAATGCAAAGTTTTTGTCTTGCACTGTAATGACTGATGCACTTCAGTAAATCTTGCCTTGGTGCCTGTAAAGGTTCTCCATGGATGACTAAAAGAGTGTGAATTTACCTTAATTGAGCAAGCTCTGGATTAGCAATGATTACAGATAAACATTTTAAGTCTTGCTCCAGGTTCCCTATGAATTGCAAAGATACAATGCTTGGACAGGTTATAGAGTATTTTGGGATTCAGCAGCTTTTCCATCCCATGCAAAGAGCTTTTTCCACCTCCAAAAGGCAACAGTTCATTTGATTAAAGCTTTATAAACCAGAACCATAAAAAGCTGATATTAGGAGGCCACATGTAGTGACTGTGCAGCCTGTGTTTGCTGGTGGTCTTCTGAATGTTGTCACAGTTTATTGGATTTTTTCTGTTCTGTTATCTTCTGTTTTCTCCAAACCAATTTGAATAGTGGTTAGAATAGTGGTTAGTGGAAGAATAGTGGTTACTGAGTGTGACAGTGTAAACCTGGAATGGTTTTCATGTGGGCCTGGAATGTAACACAGGATAAGCTCAGAGACATTGCAGTGGGTACTGGAACTACAACTTCATCAACCTGCCATCCCTGGGGGGTTTTTTAAAGTAAAACACAGTACCCCTAGATTGAGTTATCTACTAAGTAATTTTGAATATTTCATCTTCCACTTTTAACTGGATCAATTAACATTTTATAACTACTCATGAATTATTCAAGGATTGAAAAGTCTCTCATGAATGCTTAGCTAAATTGAACTCAAAATACTTAAAAAAGCAAGTAAATTTGGGATTGTTCTAGAGCCTCAAAGGTATGAGCAAAGGATTATTTAGGCTTTTTATTAAAAAGAAAACCTCAACAAACACAGAATAACTATTGAGTTGCTGACTTCATAGGCTTTCTGGACTGAATGACCAGAAAATACTCTGTATTTGTAACTGTTTGGTTCACAGAGCTGATCCCAGGGAATTGTAGGCTGTCCCCTGGTTTCATGCTGACACCATAATTGTTTTGTTGTTATTCCCTCTGAAAAGTCCCCAACTTGCTAAGAATTATTCTTTTGCTTGTTCTTGCTCTCCTAATTTGTCTTTTTTCTTGTTCCCTAGGACATTATGACTAATTCATTGCTTGAGTATTCTTAATGTTCTTAAAAACCACTTCTGAAACTTGGTATGACCAGTGCAAGAAAATTTTAAATATCATTTTAGTAGCATAAATTGGAGACAGTAATTGGGACAATGAGAAAATACAGTAGGAAGCAAAAGAATAAATGGTTAATGTTTGTTCTAGAACATCTGTAATGGTTGTTTGATCAAGATCTGCATTCTTGGTAAAAGGACAACACATGCTAGAGCTGGTTCTTAGGACAGAAATGGAACCTGATGCACACAGAAAGCAGCTACTCTGGAGAAACATGGTAGTATTTTCACAAAGAACACTTAGGATTTTACTGAAAAAAAAAGTTTGGGTTCTCTTACTGTCAATCTGTCTTTGATTTGACATCCTTTCTAGAAGTCTACAAATTACATTGAAATTCTATTAGCAATATGTGCCTCCTTTAAACAGGTTTTTTTCTTCCTTTAATAGCATATGGTAGTCAGGTATTGTGTGGATAGCAATAACTATTGGATAGGACATTAAACAAAACAGATCCTTGTATTTTCCCCAGCTCTGCTGCTGATTTACTCTGTAACTCAGGGGTTTTGCCTTTGAAATGCAAATAACAATATTTATTCCACCTGAGCAAACTACCTAAAAGCAAGACAGAGTGGGAAAGTGTTACTGTTTAGAGCTGAACTTCTGTCCCCCTTTCCTTTGCTTTTTTCTTCTTGCTCCTCCTGGTGTTGAGCACACGATGGGAAGCAAAGGCTGACATGTCCCAAAGGCTGTAAAAGATTGAAAACCCCATCCAGACACCTTCAGAACCAAAAGTAAGTCCCCAAACACTCTAGATACACCCAATTCTCTTTCTGGGCACAAACATTTATGTATAGGTCATATATTTTTGTCTCTTTAATGGAATTCCTTTTTTCCTACAAAGGACTTTCAGAAGTTCTCCTTTGCACTGAAAGACTCAAAAAACCTTGGCCTCCTACAATTCCTGCTCCCAGACTTCTCCAGAGACTGAGTCACCCACACAGAACTATCCAGAGAACTCCAGTATATAAAATCACAGTTTTCAACATCTGTTGCCATTTCTCAGCTCCAGATCTTAACATAAATTTTGGAGTTTTTTCCCCTTTGTCTGGTATTCATAGTATTGGGTGGGTAAATTCTCTGTAGATGTCTGACAGACATTATGAATTTTCCTCCCTCTGAAAAGTATTTCCTTCCTACTTTCCTAAGCAGGGAAGGCTTGTGTCCCCATCCTGCCTTTGTGTGTGTCTGTCAGATGCTTCCTCATGATCCTGTCAGCTGGTTTCTAATAACAGGATAAGTCCTAAGGCTGGTAACTTTCTTATGATTTATTAATGTAAGTAGCCAGGTAGAGGAGAAAAAATGTTAGAATTTTCTTTTCAAAGGATGAAATTCAAGAAAACTCCTTTCTAAGCACAAAAGGATGTGCCCTGACATCAGACAAGAGGAGTGCCTGATGCAGTGAAAAGTTTAAACAGAAGCTTTAATTTTATTAACCATCACAGAATGTGTTATAGCATACAAAGTCAAGGTCACAGGGGAATTAAAAAGAAGTTTCCTTTCACAGAACAACTTGGTTTTGGGAAAGAATGTGAAAAATGAAAGATTTTCCTTAAATGAAGTTGAAACACAGTGTGTGAAACTGAGGTATTCCATCAACCCGTGTTCTACCATGCACTGAATCAGTGAGAGTTCACTCCAGTGAGTCAAACTTCAGCAAGAACTCGGCTCACGTGGGAACAAGGCAGGAACACAGACAATGTGAAAATAAAGAAGCCACCAGCAACTGATACCAATAAAGTTCTAATACAGAAACTAAAAGCAGTGTTAAGTCAACTCTCCCTGAAATTAAAAAGAAATACAAGAATACCAAATACTTCCAGGACCAAGATGAGATGCCTTTCTGTCTGCAACTATTCCATCCTATGTTTTCTGTGAATAATTTTCAAAACATTTTCACATCCTTTGGTGACTGCAAGTTTTCTATTGAGATAGATTCAATTGTTCAGCTATGGGAAAAAAATCTCAATAAACTTTTGAAGACTTCTTCAGTATTAAATGTGTCATTTTGGGGCAGCAGACAGACTGGAAACGACAATCCTACAAAAGGGAACAGCCCTTCTCTCTCCTTTCCAAAAATATAAATGCTGAACATCATGTCACTTTTAGCATCTCAGCAGCATTTTTTGTTAAATGTCTTCCAAGACACAACTCATCTTGAGAAAGAAAGGGTTTGGAAAAGAATACCAAAACTTGATAGGCCAGAGGGGGCACGTGGAGCATCTTTGATTATTTGCTTTAGAAATGAAATAATTTAAAGGATTAGATACAGCATTTATTTTAATTGCTTATGACGCAAGAATAAGTAAATCAGGAAATGCCTGGAATAACTGATGCACCTGCCTGTGCACTATTCTGTAACAATGAAAGCTCCAGTAACACACTGAGAAATCTACATTTCCAACGAAAATCATCCCCGTCATTTTCTTACTGATGCTTTCTTGCATTGACAGTGACAAGGACACCAGAATACCACTGGCTTTCCTGTGTCAAAGAGCACTGTTTCAATGTACATTTTTGATCTTTGTGGCCTTTTCCATCTGCCTGGAAATTCTTTCAAGTCCAGTTAATGTGAAGACAACAGAAGCTGTACAGTTCCCCAGTGACTCACAACATGTGCTCAGTGTTGGGCTCCTGCAGGAAGAAGCTCCCATGTGTATTCTCTCATCAGCATGATTTCTTTTACTATACAAATTAGAAGATGTGGAACTGAGATGAAGAGACTGATCATTTTTCACTTATTCCAATCTCTCATTTTCTATAGGAAGTTTGTGAACAGGAAGATCTTAAGATGAGCTACAGAAAGCAGACTCATGGGAAGAAAAGAAGGAAAGAAGAAATTGAAAGCTCCATTCTCTTGTTTCTAAGATTGAAGACACCTTCTGCACTCACCTGAGCACTTGGCTTCAGGTTTACAAAATATGTTATTTAGGAGTAGGCAGAAAAATGTCAAGTATCTAGAATGAGGTAGAAATTGCTCTTTTATAGTACTGAAGCCAACAGTATATTGCCGCATATTTTATCCCAAAACTTCAAACATACTTACAACTGGCTATTTTTCTTAGTTTTTGTCAAGTGAATAATTTCCTTGACTTCAAAAAGGTTGCTCGAGAAAGAAGCGAGCAACATGGGGTTATCCATTTGACAAATTTTACTAGTGTTGACATTATACTTTTAAATCAACAGGTTTTATATTTCTATTAGTGTTTTAAAGGGATCTATATGCAATAATGCTGTAAAAATATCTAAATATACATTATAAATAAAATAGTAACATTTTCTTCTCTGTGATCTTTCTTAAGAACAAACTTGAATTATTTTCCCAGAAGTTTGTGATACAAGAAAAATACCCCTTATAATGATGTTGGTTTTTCAGCTGGATTAAGGTAACGCAACAAATTCCAGTAAATCTAAGATTTTACGAGAATTCTCCAAGTCAAATCATAACCTTAAATTCCAACAGTTTCTTTCAGTGTGTGAGTGCACCATCCATCCAAACCACCCTGCACATCTAGGAGATGTTGTCAGGGTGGGCTGACCAGAAGCTCTGAGTGCTGGGGAGGAGCAGCCTGGCCCTGCCCGGCCCTGCCCGGCCCTGCTCGTCCCTGCCTGGCCTTGCCCGTCCCTGCCCAGCCCTGCCCGGCCCTGCCCGTCCCTGCCTGGCCCTGCCTGGCCCTGCCTGGCCCTGAGCACCCGGGGTGGACACGGCCAGGGCTCCAAGGCCAGATCCTCTGCTGCTGATCATGGAAGAGATGAGCCTTGAATCAAGGGAGCTTGTCAGGAATAATGTCAGGAAAAATAACTCTACAGGGTACAAAAAAGAGAGACAGGACCTACTTTAGAAAGAAAATAGGTGTTTCACCCTCTGGAAGTATTGCAGCAAAAGAACAGAAAAGACAGATTTACACATTGTGCTTCAAGAAGGGTGTTATTTATCCAGCCCCCAAGCTGCCCTGTAGGGAAGTTGGATTGTGTTGATATGCAGACGTCTCTGGTTTAGCACAAATGACATTCTGCAATGTGGCCCCATCTTCCCTTTCTCTCCACAGATGATAAAAATGAGAGCGACAGAAATATGAGGAAAGGTGAGTGTGCTAAGGAGATGGAGCTGATTGACTGAAAAGCTCACAAGAAATCTGTTGTGAGAACAGCACAAACAATGGAACAGGCAGTTCAACAATTATACTAAACTATGAGATTTCTTGGGGCAGTGTATGAAAAGAAAGTTGGACTGACTTCTGTTTACTGGAACAGAATATGGAAAAGGGAAATATTTTGATGATTATAAAGAGAGTGGGCTTGTGGCACCTATAAAAGAAGGAGCTTTTAATTGCATCTAGGCAGCAGCTGAATCCAAGTCTCTAAAACACTACTGGAAATGTGCTTGATGAGCAGTGAAATAGGGCAGTGATGCATTTATCTAGGTAGTTGTTTCCATTGCAGCACTGTCACAGCAGGACAGATGGTGCAGTATTTCACTGTCAGTCTTGAACAAGGAATAACTTCAATACTTGTGAACAAGCCTGGATTTTTGTCACCTATTTTACTTCTAGTATTTGTACAGTCTTTTCTGCTTGTCTTTGCTGATATTTATAACCCTCCACACTGTTCCAAATCCCTGCTGCTTTTTGACTGCTCTGGCCAAATTTCTTCAAATTCTCTTTGCAACAGGAGGATTCCTAAGTTTAATAGGCTTTTAATGGCTATTAGTTGCTTTGTTTAGGGACCCAATGAGGGTCATATTCCACAGTGAGAAGTGCATGCTTTGAGAAAGGGGATACAAAATGTAAACAAGGAGAGAGTGAGAATGTAAAATCTGGAATTGCTGCACATTGGTTTTTTTCTATGGAAAAGCAAAAAAAATCTGTGTGTGAGAGATCCCTGAGCATTTGCATATTTGGGATTTTTTAAAAAATAATTCTCATTCACCATCCTTGTTTTTATGTGGGCTACACTGCAGCCTGTGTAAATAAGGTTATTATCCTTGCTGTAGCATTGGCAGATTATAGTATGCTCAAGAAGGTGCAGCAAGAAAAGACTTTCATAGGTTCCATCTCTTACCTAAGAAGGGTCTTGCCACACATTTATTGATTTTTGCTACAGTTTTATGCTCACTAATCTGTCCCACTACCTTTTATTGAAAAAGATTATGTCCCTTTTCCATATCCCTGTCCCATTATATTAGAATATGTGTGTGCATCATTTAAATTTGTAAACAGTTTATGTGCTTATGCCTGAAGACATTGTAGGATGCTGCTCACGTCCACAGTTTGAAAGCAATTCACAAGTGATGAGAACAGCACACACAGGTATGTATTTCAGTGGGAATGCAGGCAAGCAAAGAGACATATATACATATATCAGAGATAGAATCAAGAAATTAAACATTATATAACCTTAAAAAGGAAGCAGCTACAAAGGCTGCTCTGCTGCTAGGAGGAGAAGGAAGGGCTGCCCTGACAGGCAAACCCTCTGCAGTGTAATGTATGTATTGCTTGGAACGTGTTATTATGGGACTACAGATGAGAAAATCAGGAAAAGGTACTGATTGCAGTTGTCCTGTCTTCTCTAAACCAGCTGGATTTGCTCAGCAACATTCCCAAGGTGTATGCCAAGTCAAATATACAGTTATATTAAATATACTTTACAAAATCCACGTGATGGTGCCCGAAGAGATTCATTGGCAATTAACTTAGAGCTGCACTTGTTTTTCGTGGAATCTACAGCATTAGCTCCAGAAAACAAAATCTTGCAAACTGGATTGAAGGACATTATGGAGTCATATTTTAGTGCCTGCATCTACTTTTGAGGGGGGAAAACTCCCTGGTCCCCACTTTGCAGCAGCCCCGAAGGGCCCTTTGCCTCCCCGGGTGTTGCTGAGGAGCCTCGAGCCTCCAGCTCCGGCTGCAGCAAACCAGGGCCTGGCAGGGGCAGCTCAGCAAAGACTGACATTTCCCATGCTGACACCAACCCAGTTTTAGCCTAAAGATGACATCCATCCCTGGCAGGAAGCAACAGCCCCCTCTCCTCAAACGCTTCTGCAGGAAAGGCCAGAAGGAATGACATGTTCAGTGCCAGGAGGCCTGAAAAGGACATGGGTTTAACCATTTTGAACCCATTCTAAACAGAGTTTGAGAAGAGATCTTTTCACTTTCCAAGTTCTTGAAAGCAAAACTAAGCCACAGGTTTTTAAATCTATTTGACCTTTTTCTAGCATCTCTGTAACTGATATATTACATTTTCCCTTACTTTTCACGAGGGAAACATACTAATCTTCCTATTGCCTCTTTTCCTCAAGCAAGAGTCTCCACTTAGACATTAATTTGATAAAGAAAAGAATCTCCTATGCCAAGAAATTAGTCTTGCAAGCATATTATATATATTTCTCTACAATCACAAGGCTGCAAAACCAACCAACTAGAGAAAAATAATTTTATATCATCAAATATTGATTAAACTAATGAAAATTTTGACAAACAGCCATATGATGGCACGAGATTAACTGCCTGGTGTGGTTTTGCTAGATATTTTTACTTTGTAATTAAAAGCAAGTTTATATGTCACAGAAAATTATATGAAGAAATGAAGTGGAATTAATTTTATGTTAGAGTCAAAAATGCAAATTATACTCCTTCTATATAAATTATAGTCTTTTTCCAGGACCACCCTTGGTACTTCAGGAGCAAAATTCAGTTAGAATTTTACAGGCAATTCTAATAGACCGGTTATTAGTATTGTTTATTAAGATACTATCTGTAGTTCTAGACAAAAAAGTCTCTTCTGTGCTTCAAAAATTTGTTTTTATATTCTATATATGTGCTCAGATCAAGAGCATTTCAGAAACATCCAAAACAAACAGGCACAAAACTGCACTGGCAGTGTTAATAAAAAAAGTACTGTGATAATTAGAATGGTTCTTGCACTAATTTTTTTTCCCCCTTTTCTCAGAAGTTACCACTCCTGCAAGAAACTACAAGGAGTTGTACACTGATCACAAAGGTGTATTCACAGTGAAAAATTCCACCAAGGAAAAAGATTAGGTCCTACCAGTTAGTAGGCAATTATCTGCCAGGTATATTTGCAAATCGAGGGGCTTAGCACTAAAGGAAAGTGAAGAAATGCACTTTTGCATGATCCACCTTCAGACACATTCCCGTAGGTCATGGCCCCTTAAAACATTTTCTAATACTTGTTTTGCAACATATGGTTTGTGAGCATTCAGAAGAAAACAATAAATAAATAGATAAATCAATAAATAAATGCCATTGTTAAGAAGGACCGTGTGTGCCCGTTGGGAGATTCCCAAAAGAGTTAAGTGGGGTTTAAAAGCTACACCAGTGCCTTTGGGCTAAAAACCTTGGCACAGATTGAACCAGTCCTGATCACCAGAGCCCTGGGGGCAGGGACAGAGAGAAAACACTGTGCTGCTCAGTGGTTGTGAGGCCTCCTGGCCAAAGCCCAGCGAGGGAGAAGCTACACTCAGTTTATAGGTGTGACAGCTATTTCTCCCTAAAACACTCTTTGGGGATTGTATAAAGACTTCAGTTCTTGCTGCCCTCAATAAGGCTCTTAGTGCTGTTGGCAGAATATTCTGGGGACTGCATGGCCTATAAAAGGCTCTGGCACAATTACTAGAGTTCAAGAAACTTCTGGTACAAGTGCAGCACCCTCCACCGTTCCCTCCTCAAAGCTCAGTATCATTACTTGGACTATTGGATGACTAAAGAGAGGGGAGGAGAAAGGACATTTACAGTCATTCTCAATAGAAGTACAATGGTACCATCTAGAGAACAATAAGTCACTTTATAACTTATTATAATCCAATATAAAACTAATTTTATTAATTGATTTAGTCTTTTTTACTACAAGTCAGAAAATAGTCCAAATATTGTTACTGGTTTCTATTCAATGCAGGCCCTTCTTTGCTGTAAAATTCAAATACCTCCCAGGAGTGTTACACACGTAGGACTAACTATTCTTTTTCACCTTATTCACAAAGGGAGAGAAAAAAATCTGGATTCAGTCCAGAGGTGAGTTTCAATGTCTGATGTGATCTCTCTGCCTCCTCCCAAGGACAGCTCCTCAAGGAAACTACCACCCTCAGCCCCCACCAGCCCAGGCCCTGGGGGCTCCTTGCTGTGTCCCTCTCCTGTGACTCATCCAGCAGAGTGAATTTACACCATTAATTTACCATCTGAACAACACTGCAAACTATTTATCCTGAGACTGGCTTCAGCATGTCTGAAGAATAATCTGTAAATAACCTGTAATTAAGATCCTTCCAGCTGAAAGAACACTTTGGTCTCCATTTCTATTTAGTTTCCTTTTTACTCTGTGTAGTAATCTGCAATATGACTACCAACTACCCTTATAGCTGATAACTTCCATGATGACTACTGTCCACTGAAACTAGATTAATTCACTTACTTATGAAGTGTTTCAGTGGCATCAGGATTCTGAAAAAAACCAGTCAACACTGACTTGGGCTGGCAGTGAATCAGTGGTCAGACACGACAGCTCCATATTCACTGCAATGAATGCATTCTTGAGTATTATTATATCCCTCTTTTTGAATGTCTTCACATATCTCAGTGAATACTTATATCCAGGAAAAATGACATTCAAGCTTTCAAAAAGGCTTATTTTATTCTGAAACAGACTTTGTGAACACGTCAATGAAGATACACGTTTCTTCTGGTTCCCTGCTTCAGTTATCAAATTTACCCAAGTGAGAGCTAAAATAAATACTTTTGCCTTTTCTTCTAAATGCCAGTCAGGAGATGACAAATTGTACTCTCAATCTGAATCATTTGTGAGTTCAATTTTGTGAAGATTGCTGTTGTATGGCAGCTATAGGCTTGATTTCATAAAGAATCTTTTTGGAAAGGACTGGAGTAGCACTTCAGCATATGTCTAATTTGAAAGCTATCCTCCTCTTGCCTTAATTCATTCAGGCTTAAGCATATGATTCAAGCTGGCTCTTGCTGAAATGTCTTCTTGATCTTCTTAAAGAAATACTTGCAAATGTAAAACCCATTTATTGTTCTTTTAGACTATGTTGAAATCTTACTTTTATTACTCCTTCATTGTTAAATGAATCAAATCCTGTCATGGTGTTACACTGGAAATACTAGGGGCCCTCCTCAACTTTATCTAAAGGTAAGAAGCAATAACTATGTAGGTTTTCACATAAATTCAAAACAAAATCCCAACATTCTCAATGAATATTTCAAAGCAAAGGTGTTGATTTTGTTTATAATGCAGACAGGAATTATGCTCTAGATGAATTTGGCCAGTCTGTAATGAATAAAATTCTTTCTATTTTCTGCAGCATTCATTACCAGCATTGCCTGGGCAAAGAACCACCCTTTCTGTTCCTCTTGCAGCTTCATTGCAAAGAGCCATTCCCCCAGCACTGCCTCGTGCACCCACACAGCACTCCCTGAAAACTCATCTCCTACCTTCTTGCAGCTGCTGCCCATGGTAAATTGAGTTTTGATCATATTTCATTTCATTCTAGAGCAGCTTCTTTGGATGCAAACATCTCTCACATCTTGCTAAAGAGCAGAACTCCTATACTGAACCACGAACTGACTGCATCAGCAACCACTGGACTTGCTCAGAATACCACATTTGAGGCACATAGCATAATGCTACTCCAGCAAAATGTCATACTCCACATTATAATAATTGCCATTTTCATACAAAACCAACCATTAGTGACATACAGATTAAAGCCATCTTAAGCCTTCCACAGGAAAAAAGATTTATTTCGGTATACAGGTGGTAATATTTTTTCTAAACTGAACTGTTGCTGCAGTCTTGTATGTGCCTCACAACTTTCCTTCTGATTTGCTCTACTACCATCTCCAGGTGCAGAACAAACGTGTCAGCTCTGTGTGCCTCAAGTACTGCCCTTCTGAGGGTAGAGAATAAGAGAGATTAGCCCATGACATTACTGCAAGTAGATGATAAAAAAGAAAAATTCTCTCTCATTAGGGTGCATCAGGAATACATGCACGCTTCGTTCTGAACTGAAACCTATTTTTTGGGGAAATGTGATAAAACTGCTCAATACTTTTATTTTCTTTTGGTAGTTACAAAGTCTTAACCCTTAGGCAGACCCACATGATCCCTTTCAGTTCATTAAAATGGTTTTAGAGGGAAGATTTTATGTGGAAAATAGCCAGAGTTGAGTGGCTCTTAGCAAGGAAAAAATGTCATCCTGAGTCAAACAGGACTGCAGGAAGATGGGTGTGAGCAGGCAAGACATTCACTGCAAGGTAAAAACCTTCCTGTGCCTCAAGGGAGTCTTCGAAAATAGCTGAGGGTTTACACAGTGCACACAATGGATGGGATTGTCCTGGAAAATAAAATCCTACTCTGCAAAATTTGGGGTTACTCCAAACTAATTTCTAACACTGGAGGAGGGTGGGAAGAACAACATACATGAAAAAAAGAGTTTGGTACAACATGGTCAAGAGCTCTCCTGACCAGGGACTACCAGTGTTCAACCCACATCCACCCCAAATACTCCAAGTAACTAAATCTGCTCATGATCAAACTTTTGTAGATAACTTTTACCATACAGACAGGGATCCCAGAAGCTTTTTCTCAGAACTAAAATTCACTTCTGAGGAAAACACAACTTCCACTGGGAGAAAAAAACAATGGGAAAAAACCATCAGCAAGGTCTCACAACTACAACTATTAAACTTGATCTAAAGTTGAGGTCATGAGGCTTGGAGAGGAACCCAAGATGACAAAATTAGGATTTAAAAACAGAATCACAAATGGTTGATGCTGGTGTGAGCTCTGCCCTACACTGCTCAGGCAGGAACAGTACCACTCCAGGCTGGTGTCAGTAACTCCTCTGCTCCAGACACTGCAACCTCTCCAGACCAACCCATTCCAAAACTGCTCAGACTCCCACTGTCCTCAGTCACACTGAATTAGGGAGAATTGCAGAAACAAAGACAGCACTACAGCATGAAGAAGACTAATTTTTTTGTAATTGGCAGAGAAAAGATAGTATGGAAATGATAGAGGGAGAGTACATACACACCATTAAGTTATTGTTTTGACAACTGTTTCTCTCCCCAAGGGCATTTTATGTATTTATGTAATCAGGGAACAGTCTGCCTGGGACTTGAAGAAAACAGGTTTTCTTACACTGAGAAGGAAACTGGACCTTTCTCTCACTGAATGCAATTATACAGAAATGAAATAAACACGAGTATTTTTTAAAAAGTGGCAGAAACCAACATAACATAAAATGTATATCGTGTACCTTTGCCTATGTCCCAAAATACAACCCCCCCACAAGTCCAACCATTCCCATTATGTCAGCAGAACTAAGGTAGGGGTGGGTGACTCTGCTTTATTTTTGATACTCTCTGCTAGTTCCTAAATCAATGTCACAGTCTACTAAGGAAATTATACATTTGACATTACTGATTTGCATGACAGGTCACTACAGAATTTATTCCCCACACGTTCAGTGTTTGCTGGTGGAGACACCTTTACTTCTCTTTGCCAAGTCCATTAATGTGAAGGGTTAGTGTCCTGACACAAGCAGTGATGCTACATGGGTTTTAAACATGAAATTAAATGTTACAGTACATTCTACCAGCTGAAATGACATGTCCTGCTTTTGTCTTAAAAGTGACTTATTTTGTAAAGTATGGCTCTGCTGAAAAGATAGTTTATAAAACTGGAATTGGGTTTCTACATGACATTGTGATGACTGACTTGCATCATATTTCTGAAGTTACAGATAATTTTTTTTCTCTCAACTTCCACCTTCATTTGAACTGACAGTCAAGAAATTTTTTCTTGAAAGCTGAGGCTGAGATGTGTCAAGCCCTCACTCAGTGCCAGCCCCCAGCAGAGCTCAGCTGCCCTGGGCAAACCCTTGCTGCAGTTCCACAGCTACAGGTCAGGATAACGTGGGGCTGAGCAGCAATAATGTCACAGCAACATAGAAACACATTTCTGACACAACAGTCTAGTGAGGCTGCATTTCCAATCTTCCCTTATAATCAAGCAAGTGCCCTAATAACTAACCCTCACTGCAGGATTCAGTAAAGGCTTCTGCTCTGATTTACAACTCCACAGATTATTCCTCCTCTTTGCTCAACGAGGAAGCTGGAGGTAATTTAAAACAGTTGTTTTCTAGAAAGAGTTTTTCAAACTCTGCAGTATCTAGTGCCCATTTCTGTTGGTAATCCCCAGGCTAGAAACAGCATTCATATGAAGTTTTGAATGTGCACGTGGAATTATTTTATTAAATGTCACTAATTAGAATATTTCTACAGATTAAAGTCATACAACACGTCACCTACTGAGTATATGAGTATACCAACAGCAGGATTACATGCAGGTTCTGTTGTGATCACACAGATGAATTGGATCAGTATTTTCAGCACTAAAATGATAGCTCTGCCACTTCCCTCTCTGCCATGACTCAGAAAGGGATCACAACCTGACAATGCAATCCTCTTAAAAGATAGTTTAGTATTTGCATGCAATTTTAAGATTGGAATTGCTCAGCTCTCCCTATGATCTCTGTAAATCAGTGCAACTCAGCTGAACTCGGAGGGTTAAATCAATGGCAAAGCAATAGAGCAGTGACCCAAAAAGCCCCTGTGACCCCCACAGCTCCTCTTCAGCTGGAACTGCCTCCCCAAATTTGGTCCCACATTAATACTCCAAGGAAATACTTGTCAAGTCCCATAACTAAATGCTTATACATTCATTGATGTATACAATTGATTTTGCATTTCTTTTGCACAGAGGAGTCGAGATTGTAATTGATTAAACAATAATCTAACAACAGAACAAGGCTTGACAGGAGCAATGGAATGTAGAGAATCCACTCAGCTGTGGATGGATTTGCAAGCTCACTGAGAACCATGAGTTCTCAGAATGTCAAATTAACACACTTTTAGTGTAATTTCTGACCTGGAAAAATCATGGTAAGAAAGACAGCACCAGTAAATTAGTATTATCTTTGGTGGTGGTGGCGGAGTTTTATACTTTTGGGGGTTAATAAGGTTGGTAACTGAATACTTTTGGTTACTATACAGTTGGATTTTTATATAGTTTGGGTTTTAATGTTCCAATTTAGATACAGTTGATGTTACATATTTTTCAAATACTGGCTGATACAGTTGGGTGTTTATTACTTGGAAATTTTATGTGGTTTGTTTTCTAAACTTTGGATTTTTTTCCTACTGTTAGTATTTTATACTTTGGTTCTATTTTTTTTTAATACTTTCTACACAGTTGCCTTTTATATGGTTGGTTTTCTCCATGGTTGAATATTGTTATACTTTTTATGTGGTTTATTTTTAAATTTTTGTTTATTATACAACTCTTTTTTTCCCACACTTACACTTAGGCATTAATTTTGTGGGGGTTTTATTTATTTTATTTATTTTGTGGGGCTGATTTCAAAAATTTCTCTTTTTTACAGCAATTGTTATTACAATTAGTCTTTTGGTAAGGTTGGTTTTAATAGGGTTGGGTTTTTTAACCTTTTTATACCTTGACTCTTAAACACTGTTAGGCATTTTTACCTTGGTTCTTTGTTACAGTTGGTAGTTGAGTTGGTTGGCTTTTGATGCTGTTAGTTTGTAATATAATTGGGTTTGGGTTTCAAGCTGTATTTCTATGATTGGTGTTCTATAAGCAATTGGGTTTTTGGTTAGGCTTCTTTATACTGCTGGGTTATTATACTTCAGTTGTTTAACACATTTGCTTATTTATGCCTTCATAGTTTAATACAGTTAGTTTTTGTACTGTTGAGTTTTTCATAGGGTTGGGCCTTTGTACTGTTAGGTTTTTGTTAGGCTTTTATGTTTGGGGTTTACACAATTGTTTTTTACACAGTTGTTTTTAATACAGTTGTGTTTCTACCCAACTGGTTTTTGCACATTTGGTTTCTACAAGCTTTTTTATAAGGCTGGTTTTAATATAGCTGGGTTTTTATATGGTCGTTTTATTATAGTTTAGTTTTTTAATTTGGTTGGGATTTTAGGCCTTGGTTTTGTAATATGGTTAGTTTTAATACTGTTGGCTTTTCTTGTGTTTTTAGATGATTTTTTCCTCCAGTGTTTTTCACTATTTTTTTTTTCACTATTGGCTTTTGCAGAGTTTTTTTTTTGCACAGTTCTTTAAAATATATTTGGCTTTTGCATGGTTGGTTCTAAACCAATTATTTTTATTAATGTTTTTACACTGTTTTTTTACTCTTTTTTTACTAATATTTTAATATTGCTGCCATGTGGTATGGTTAGGTTGTTTTGTATGGTTGGGGTTTAACACCTTGGTTTTGGATTACAGTTAGATTTTAGACTGTTGGCTTTTCATACCAGTTGCTTTTATAGGGTTGGGATTTTACAGAATGGGCTTTTTACCTGGTTGTGTTTTATATAGCTACTTTTTTAACTCTGGTTTACTTTACAGTTGAGGGTTTTTATTGCTGTCTTTTCATACAGTTGATTTTCAGTACCGTGTTTTTTTAACGAGGTTGTTTTAGTGCAGTTGATTTTTATATGGTTGGTTGCTCCTACAGTACAGTTTTTACTTTCTCTTTCCCCTTTTTGCTTTTCCTGCACTTAGTTTTTCATATATATTTTTAATGTATACACACTTTAGATGTTTCATATAGTTGATCTTTATGGAGACAATTCCTCATTGGTTGGGGTTTTAGATGGTTATTTCTTCCTCTTTTTTTAAAGGCTGGGTTTTTCTAGACTATTGGAGTTTCCTGCTCTGATTTTTAATATGGTTGATTTTTAAACAGCTCTTTTTCCCAACAAGATTGGATTTTTAGGTGGTTTATTACAGTTTGTTCTTTTGATACTTGTTTTTATATATGTAGCTTTTTTCTATTCTGTTTTTAATATGTGTGTTTTTATCACTAGCCTTAATATAGTTGTGTTTTCTTCATAACTTTTTTTATATGGTTGAAGCTTCAATTACAGAAACCATAGGTGAAAGTTAATTTCTATACAGTTTTTGATAACAAAAACATTAGTTCCTCTAAAATATTTCTCCATTATTTTTAAAGATAAAAATGAATTAAGTAACATAAGAGCTGTTTTTATCTGCTGTAATACAATAATTTTCATAAACTAGGCATTCAATTCGTTAAACAAATATATATCCACACACAGAGACACATCCAAAGCAACAGATGTGGTACAAAGACTGTTCTAGTACCAAAAATAAGCAACTGGAGAAACACCAATACTATTGAAAATGCCACCATTAAATTCTTTCCAGGTCATGGTGAGACACCAGCCCTGTGCAAGTGCAGCACACGGGGCTCCTCTTTTCTTCTCTGGGCCTTGGGGGTACCTGGTACCCAATTAACCCCCTGCTAACGGTCACAAATGGCCAGATCTCCAGTCTGGAAAGCACTTTTTGAGCCCCCCTGCCAGGAGATTGTCATCTGAATCCAGGGGTGGAACATGGAGAGGCAGAAAGGAGCACGAGGTGACAGATGCTGCTTTCAACAGCTCTTCAGCCTCTCTCTGATCCCTTCACTGTTGTCTAAGTGAGGCCCTGGGGGGGTCTGTGAACTCATACAACTCACAAACTTCACAAAGCAGAGGAAATTATTACAATTTAAGTGCTTTTAATTGTCATCCTTTTGTGAAATTATTCTGATTTACAAAATAACTGGATTTGAATACAGCCAATTTTGATGTATCTTTAGTAATCCTTATACTGCAACCACATCTCTGTTTTCTTGCACTCATTTGCCATGTTTTTGAGAAGATGCAGCTTCTGTCTCTCAAAGTCTTCACTTAACATGTTCATTAACATCAATACCCTTCTAATAATTCCATTAAAGAGAGATTTTACATAATAAATTTTAGAATTTTTTTCGGCCACGTGATCTTACAGATAAAAACAAAGGTCCTTCAAGAAAGACAAATTATGTTCAGTCTACTTACAAATTATGTTCAGTCTACTTATAAAACATTCTGAGTTTTCTTTCTTTTAAGAGGAGAATAAGAAATACAGGGAAATGAAAAAGCCAGTACTATCCACCTTAAAGTTCACATAGTTTTGAACAAAAGCACATTTTATCATCAAAGAAGACAGCTTTGGATACAAGCACTTTGAAACAGAAATGACCTAAAAGTGTGTATGTTTCTTAGCATAATAATTGCTCCAATTCTGAGTAGTGACACAATTCTGCTTAACTGTTCTGCTTGCACAGTGCATACACTTCATAACCAAAACCTCAAAAAACATCAGAAAGAGAATTCTAATTATATGTTTCATTAACTTGCAGGAAAAATAGCATGCTCTACTGACTTTCAGGTGCCATAATGAATGCTGCTGGGTTCTGATTTTCCCCTGCAAACAAATTTATTCTATATCAGTAAGTCCCTCTCCAGCTGGAGACAAAAATATTTATCAAAGAGGGAAAGGCAGGTATATTTATTTTAGACAACTTCTGGAGAATGGCAAATGGATAGTCCATGTATTTTAGCTAAATAACTCTACTCAATATGAACAAGCTTTAGCTGAATATGAGAATGTCTGCTAAAGTAGATGTTAAAAACAGCTTTTGAAAGTTCAAGGAGATATACAGGATGTTTTGAGATTTTCTAATGCTTTTTTAAAGACTTCTCATGGTTAGCAGTTTGTTCCTTGGTATCTGCCTCCTGAAAATGCACTGACTCCATTTTAATTCACTTCTTGAATCCTTCCAAGGAGCTACATGTATATGTTTTTGGAACATCTTATAGAAATTTATTATACAAAGGACTAGAAAAGTATATCAACTTTTTTGTCCACCAACTCAGACAGTCCAAGCCAGACAGCTTTGCTCCCTGCTGCCTCTGCCTGAGAAGAATTAGGCATCAGTAACATGGAGTTCTTGTTTGCAAGCATCCATCAAAGACAGTCTCAGGTTCTCCTCTCATCCACATCTACCACCCCACACCTTTTTCCTTCCCCTCAAGCAATTAACTTTATGATAATTTTGTTCCTGACTCCTGTTTTTGACTTGATGAAGCTGGCTTTCTAATCAGGAAAGGTAAACATAAAAGTCAAGTGCAATCAGGGATTATTAGGCAAGAAGTGATTATGAAAATTATTTTAAGATAACAACTAATGATGAACTAGTATAAAAAGCAAACAACCTTGAAACTTAAACCAAACTAACTACCTTATCTTTCTTTATTTTGATTTAACACACAAATGACCTAAAAATGGGTTGATATACTCCTATCTTATTCTCATCTTAAGAGAAGAAAAGCTTTTGAGAGCGAGATTTAACCACAGAAAATCTTCACAAAGTCTGGTATTGTTATTTGTTTTGACAGCCTGCACAGCAAGCAGGACAGAACTAGAAACTTAACTCCCCAATAATTTGCCATGTTTCAGACCAAGTGTGTAAGTAATTTGGTTGATGCAAAGTGAAGAACGAACTCTTGTTGCTGTATATGTTCACTGCCCCTGTTCTGTCAATGCTGCTTGTCAGCTCTGCAGCAGGACACACACAGCAGAAGACAGTTGATGATGTTTTGAACATCAGGGAGAAGAGCTTCAGTTTTGTACTTGTAAGAAATTCAGATAAAGACTTTTTCAGACAAGGTCACAAAATATTGTGTGTATAGGATATTCTGAAACATCTCTCCATTACACATTACATTGTTAGAAGATGAACAATAAAGGAAGATATAATTTTTTCTTCTGCCCCCAAATCTTTAAAAAACATTCACATCCACTTAATTTTTTTTTTTTTTTAAATATGAACAGAAAGTTATGTGATATGAATCTGTAGGAATTGTGGTTTGGGTATCCTTGGCCCTCTTTCACCCTGGAGACTGGACACACTAATTATAGTGCATTTCCCATGATAAACAACATTTTAGCCATGTTTGTCTCATTTTTTCAAATCTTTCTCATTCCTCTTCTTTTCAGTACTTCTGAAACATTTCTATTTCTTTCAAGCATTGAGGCATCTTGCAAACTGAGGAGTATAAATCACCTTGATGCCGTTCATATTTTGTGATGGGTGATATTGGAATCTATGATGGTAGCATATCTTCAATTACTTCATTTTTATGTGGTCATAAGACAGTAAAAACTAAAGGCAATTGTCATGGCTTCATGACAAAAACAGAGACTCAAGTATTTAATTAGGCAAAAAATGTGAATATAAGCAGAAAAGATAAATCATTGATCTGTGTTATCAGTAACAATTTCAGCAGCACAAGGAGGTAAAAGCAAGATTCATGGTTAGTCTGTCTAATGTCTTTTCAGGACCTTGGGGATTTTATTTGGATGCCTGCTAAAGTCTAGCACAAAGAACATAGAAAGATTTCCTCGTATGAGGTTTGGCTTCCTTACTTTGAGATTCTGGGATTTTTGATGGTTTAACAAAGCTGTTACCACTGCTTAGGGGGTAGGAATGAAATAAAGGGACAAGAATTTAAGTTACCAAGCTTGTTTGCTACACAGTCCAGCTCTTTCAGTTATGATTTTTTAAATCTTTCTTGCATGTATCTGCAGGTGCTTATTCTCTGTCCAGGACAGCTTTTCTTGATCTGGTCCATTATAACACAATTTGAATTAAATAACCTTCCTATGAAGGCCTTTCCTTGTATCTGTCCCATCCTCAGAGGAGTTACCACCCATTATTTTAAGAGGGGCTGAGAAATAGCCTTCCCTTGGCATTGCAGCAACAAGAAGCTCACACTGCTGCCCTGCTCTCTAACCCTCTCCAGACAAATGAGCAGCCACATCCCACAGCTGAAGCCACATTCTAAGATTTCTGTGACTGAGAACCCCAAGTGAAAGTTCTGCATCTCATCCAGCTGAACTTTAGCCCCTGGAAGAAAGCAGTGGCAATTTCTCTCCATGACAGCAAGGTACTCTGTGCCACTGCCACTGGCATTCTGTCCCTGCAGGAGAAGGTCTCCTTGTTAGACCTCCACGCTATTTCCTTTCTGGGAGCAGGATTAGTGTATAAATGTCTTGCAATCTCTTTTGATTTGGTAAGTGTATGCATAATTACAACAGATACTAATTCATCTCTTCAGTTCATTGCCACAATGAGCAGCAGCACCTACAGTAAGCTTAGTCATTTTTTATATTAATCTTGGCCAAAATCTCATAGATTGCAATCTAGAAAACATATGCTTTCACATCTTCCCAGAAGGAATAAATTCACTGCCTGTAAATCTTTAATTTGCAACCCTTCAATGATCGAGGTTGTCAGACTAATGTGATTTTAAACCATTTAATATTTGTTTATTTGTTCATTCATACCAATAGCAACAATAGCATGAGCATAGTAGGAAGTGATATTAAAATACCAGTTTTCAATTGAAAGAGAAGGTTTGCAGATTTCTCTACTTAAGGTACCACTTCCCAGCAGCTGCAGCAAACGGATTAAGTTAAAAGAGTTCATTTTAGGCACAACTGGAAAACTGTGACTGAAGCACTGGATTGGCAATGAACTCTACCTGTAGGTATATCCCAGTAGTTTTTAACCTGTCCTCCACTCAGTCTATATCTGTTAACTTGTTTCAGTTCCCTGGTGATGTCTTATTTTCTATATCACACTATCTTTTGGCTCAAAGCTGTCATTCATTATATGTTCTACATTCTATACCAACAGGACATCTACAGCCACATAATACAGCAGTGTAATAGTATTTATATTCACTTCTTCTGCAGTGGGTTGTGTTTCCTTAAAACACAATTAAGTGCTTGGGTTTTCCACAGCAGTTTCCAGGATTCATCTCCCTCTACAGTTTCATACAGACCAAGTGGGCCCAGTGATCTCTACAAGGGATGAGTGGGTGTTATATCCACAAGAATGGCAAATTGTGCTGCTGTCATTGTTACATTTCAGTGCTGGTGCTTACTTAGTTGAGGCATCTAAAGTACACCAACAAGCCCCCAGACAGTGCAAATTCTCTCTTCCCTGCTTGTTTTAATTATCACTGGGGCAGGCTCTGTCCTTAGGCACCATCTTTACTGAGTGCTGGGTAAATGATGTTATCACTCAGAAGTAGAGATGAGTGATACTGTGATGCTCTCTGGGCACTAATTATTTTTCTGGATGTTGTTAGTGAGCACTAGAAGCAAAGTAAATTACATCCCATACAAAGTGCACACTAAGCATTTCCATGCACGGGAATTCCTGCAACTGTGTTTCATATTTCCTATAACATAGTAAGTATATAAGTATATACTTATATAAGTATATAGTAAGTATATACAGTACAGCTTCTCACTTACCACACGCCAGCTTCACCAGCTAGACTGAAGAACTTACCTCTTTTCAATTTTAGAGTCTGTAGCAACCTTGAATTGGCTTGAAAATTCACCTGACTTCTTTCACTGCTCCTCCCCACAAAATGTTGCAGCCAAGCTTAACACCTCATTTGTAGTCACAGCCTAATGAGAAAAATTAAAAAGTAGATGTGACATTTCTTTTAAACACTATCATAACAAGCCAGATGATAACATTCACCTGCTGCTCATGCACAGCAACAGTGAATTAAGATAAGATACAGATGTGTTAATGAACATTTAATTGCCATGGGACTGAAGATGTCCTGGACTTTATGCTGCAATATTTCTAAGGTTGTACCCATTAAATGCAAATGAATAAGAAGGCAGTCTTGATAGGTAGAGCAAGAAAAATTATGCATGTTTTATGTTTATTGAATTTCAATATTATTTAAAGTCTGACCTTTCTCTGTCTGGGTCTATGGCTGAGATACTATTTGGCTGCTTATTTTCAGCCTTTCTCCTGAGAACTGCTGTTCAGCAGCTTCTACCACTGGCTCAGTAGTCATCCAGAGCCATCCCCAGGTTCTCTACTCCACACTGTCTTTGGGACCTTTTCTATGTATGTGATTTTTTCTAACACAGGAAGATACATAATTTCACATTAAAAAAGACACCTTCTTGAATATTCAGGGCAAACCTATGCTCACTGTGAACATTTATGGCAATTTAATGATAATGCCTAATGAAGAAGGATAAATACCTGATCCCACCCCGCTGTTTTAGAGAGGGACTAGCTGAGATTAAAAGGAGTTAAATAGCTTGACAAAGGCACCCAGGAACTCGTGTGTTCCAGCCACCTGCTCCAGAGCTCCCCATGTAACCAGTCCCAGCCATTAATCAAAGCTGGTTATTGCCTTGAGTTCCGAAGGAAGAGAAAGGAAACAAAAGTACTTTTAATCTAAGATTTTTTTCATCCTGTCGTTCTGAGGAAGGGGGTTATGTCTGAAGAGAGAGCACTTCTCTGACCAGCTGAGCTGCCACCACGAAAAAGGCACACTCAAATTGGTCTTAATTACTGAGTATATGAATTGAGGGAAGACTTCAGGCTGAGAGTTGCCATTGAAAGAATGACTGACTGTAAACCAACAGGACTGGTTTCTCAGATGCTATAAAATCACAGCAGCACCATCTGGTACTCGCTGGGTCCTTGTGGAATTGAACCACCTGGCTGAAAAAGGGAAAACTACACTCTCCTGTTCAATATCCATTGTTAAAACCTCATAATAACCTCAAAAAGAATGCATTATCTTTTTAATCTTCCATTCCTCATCTGTTTTGAGAACATTTCTCTAAACTATACATACAGTGACATTTCTTAGTTGGCTTAACCCTTAAGAATATCTTATTCCTCTCAGAAATACTCTGAGACAAATTCACAGGAGAAAACTGAACATCTAACATCGGCCAAATCACAACAGTTGGAATCACCAACAGGAAATGCCTCAGAGCATGAGCTGATAAAGCACTCACTTTGCTTTTCATGATAGACAAGACTCCTTCAATGGCAAATAGGAATAAAATCTTACAATACCTCACTGTCAGATAGGAAGGACAAGCAGCGTTACAAGTTCATGGAGTTCATTACAGCAGATTCTGACTGCAACTGCCAAAGCTGATCATTTCTTTTGATAGTGACAGATTAAAATCAGGAGCATGCAAAGATCTGGTCACAAAAATCCAGCATTTTATCTGGTTAGTCACAACTATCACAGCAGTTTCCTCTTAATCTTCTCTGTCCAGAGGACACACAAGCACATTTGAGCCCCTGTTTTGAACAAGAATGTAATGCCATTCTTAGAAAAGCCCTTTGAGGATCTCTTTCACTTGGTTATTTTCAAACTTATTTAGCCAATTTCAGTACACATGTACAAAACTTGACATTTCCAAAGGTGTTTTTTTCCTCCAAATTAATAAATACCAGAATGGAGGCTGATAGCACTTTTTCTTAGACAAACTTTGTGACACAAGGTTCTTCCATATAAGAAATAAAACTGTGCTATTAAAGAGGTTAATAGATAATACATTCTATCTAGAGTTGTGCGACTTAGTCCATGAGTTGTTCTTACCATAGCCAGTGTCAAAGAAATACTATTTTATGATTCTGTGCAAATAAAAGAGGTAACATGGTTTTTATTTATTGTTAATAAAGCAAATAACACCGTTATCTTCAGGCAAAGGAATGTTTGTGCTCTAGATCATAATTCCTGTTCTTAGAAAAGGTTACATCTGTTCTACAGAGAGAAACATGATATTAGCAGCCATAGTTCCAGTACAGTGTCTGCCACCTTTAAAGGTGACAGTATCTACATATACAAGACATGCATGTTTTACATATCTTTTCTATACATATCACATGCATATATGAAAGAGGGCAGAGTATATACACGTATCACACTAAATATTTCAGTTCGTTCACTCCCTCTCTTTATTGCAGCTGGTTCAGTGCCAGATGAAGCATAACTAGACTTTTCTTGCAACCATGTGCCTTAACACTACAGGCTTTTCCATGGTGGATTCAACACTCTCTAGTGATTCATGTTCTTTATGTGACAGAATGCTTCCAGATCAGATAATGTCTGAATACAGACCTCACTGAATTGAAGTGTTATCTTTTGTTGCTCTGAATGTTGCATTTTTCAAATCTTTCATGGCACTAGATCCTCACCTAATATTAACTCTCAGCTGGAAACACTCAGTCTTCAGTTTACCTACCTGTCATTTCCCAAACTGTTCTTTCCTGTAACTCAGCAACAGAGACTACTTCTGTCAAATATACTCTGACAAATATTGCAGTTTACAGTGCAAATATAACCTGAAGGTCTCTCTTCTGTCTCAAAGCAAATCAATGTTACACCAGCATCATCTTAGAAGCAGAAAGGGGATATTCCCTCAAAATATCTTCAGTTCTACCAGCAAAGTTCATTCTAATCTTTACCAAAAAAAGCCCTTTTGCTCCTTAGGCCTTCACAGCCCCACTCGTGGAGGTACAAAAACAAGCTGTCACAAGTGCCTACTGAGACCAGGCTTTCAATCCCACTCAGACAAACAGTAAAAGCCTGCAAGAGGCCAAGCACTACTTTTGAGAGTCTGAAGCCTAATGACTCTTATGGAAGCTCCAAATGATGCCAAGCAGCAAGAAACACCAGGGTAGCCAGTGTACTGTAATGGAAACCTGTAAGGTGTCATCTTCAACCTGTACAGGTACTGAACAAAAACCAATCTCTTAATTTGGCACATAGACACTCTGAACTAAAATTAAAAGGTATTTACATTACATAACCTTTTCTTCCCATTTTGAAGGACTTCTTTTTATTGATTTGATATAAGGAAGAAATGACATTTAATACAATATCACTGTCATAAGCTTCAGGCAGAAAATGAAATACATTTATCTTTTTTGGGCCATGACTGACCCACGAGAAGAGCCTCTGGTTTTATCCCCAAGTATTCCTTGTTAGTTGCTTCTATCTACACACTCAGAGGTTTCAGCTCAAAGCACAGTGTCAGCACTGCCTGCCTGAGCTCTTGGGATCCCACTGAGAGCCTTGCAGGCCCCCAAGCCCCTGTGTGCTTGCACTGCTCAGCCTGCAGGCATGGAAGCACCTCAGCTCCTTCTGCTGGGAGGGAATGGTCAAGAACAAAAGTTATCTAGGGGCTGAACAACCAGAAAGGAAAGAGGATCTACCACAAGAACACTGATCCTTTTGCTTGAGAGATCTATTGTTACTTATCGCTTTGCTTGGAGTTTTGTCTATACTTTACTTTTTTTTGCTCCTACATACATTTACATGTATTAGCAAGATGAGGGAGGACTTAAAACCATTGTGAAAGACAGTTGTTAAAGCAGTGCATCATCCTACTCTAAGGAAGATATGCATTAAGCAAAATCAGAATATTTAGATTTCAAAATAACAAGAGTAAAAGATGATAAGATCATAATATTTTTGCTTCTGCTCATTAAAAAGGTAAACTAGTCATGCTCCCTTGTCCCATTCCTGCAAAGCATCCTTAACAGCTAAATTGGATGATTGTGTTTTCTCTGCCTTGTAGACTGAATACTCAATTGACACAGTTCATGCTTGAACTCTCACAGATAGCAGACAAATAGAAAAAGGAGAAGTTACTTGGTCTGCAAGGACTTGCACAGCTCATACAATTTAGAGCAGCATCAAGCTGAGAGACCATACTTACATGGTGCAGAGCAATGACAGGCATCTTCACCTTCCCTTCTGCTCACTGCAATTTAAGCTGTGACTGCAGCTGTACTGACCCACTCCATGTCATGTGCCAAGTGATCTTACTAAATCAAAGGAGTCACACTGTATGTGTGTGAGTGTATGTTGTCCACACAGAACCTTGGAAAAGGACACAAAAAGACTTTATCTGTTTAATTAGCATACCAATTAGCATTTTAACTGAAAAATTTGTAGAGGAAAATCTACAAATCAAAGTGTTCTTCTTTTGAATTCAAAGCTCAGCTTTGTGGTTCATTGTAGACTAAGAACAATCTTACTGCCGTAGCCTAAATTCCTACCTAAGAGCCAGCAGCTACTCTGGAAACTTTTCAAGGGCCTACAAAGGAAGATGAGGGAACAGTGACTTAGTACAAATAAATTATAGATTGGCTTTGGTTCAGAAACTAGCTCATGAAATTTAAATATCTCATACAGCAAGGCAGACTAATTGATTCAAATTGCTTTTGGTAGCTTACCAGCTGTGAGGAAAAGAAGCACTACCCCAATTACAGAAAGCCAGAGATCTTGTTCAGACAGGCACAGCATTTACAAGTGAGTGAGGAAAGAAGTGTGCCTTCAAATCTTCCTTTTTTATTAGCTTTTCAACTGTTACAGGACTGTTGCCTTTACATAACAATATAAACTCCTGATGAAAACTGCAAAGAATCAGGGTCATCATCTTTTGTAAAGAAACCCCTAATTTGTTAAGTTTTGTTTCTACAGTATCTGGCAAAGCACAGCATCTGTCTCAAATGGGCCTTCTAGGACCATACAAGGACTTCAGGCTGTCATACACATCCTGTGTCTGCTGGCTCTGGTGTTCTCCCTGGTAACATAACTCTATAAAACAGAGTTCTATTTTATGTCAAAACTTTGGATTTGATGGCACAAAATCACTATCTTGTGGTTTCATTTTGTTCCTGTTCATTTTCATAGTGGCTCAATTACCACACCATTTATAGCCTTTTCAGAGTTTAATTATATTGCATTAGACATCCTGAGATATTTGGGGGGGGGAGGGGGGGGGCAATTTCTACACAAAAACTTTCTGCTTATTCTTATTCTAGCAGCTATACAGTTCCAGAACACCAACCAAGATTAATTAAGTAGGTACAATATTGCTGAAATTTCCTCTGCTTTGCTCTGTCTATCATCACTGAAATTTCTACAGCCAGCAAAAGACCTGTTGAAGAAATGTGTGACTAATACTGAAACAATCCAGTCTAATGAGACCTCCTGGGAAACCATCTCTCGTTATGTGATCAAAAAAGGAACTTAAATCCCTCTTTGCTCAGATAGGAAGGTAATAGGCTGCATAAATATACACAGTAGCTATCTGTGCTAATATGTTAAGCAGCCCAATAGCTTTAAATTACTTCATTTGACTTCACACTAAAATATAAGTCTTGTTCATAATGCTTACAGTAGGCTCTGAATCTATAGAGCACAATTCTGCTGTCAACTACCTAAAAGAATTTACTTCCTAATTGCTCATCTAGTAATTTACTTTTACTCTCTGCAATCTATTAATTCCTCTAAACTCAACAAACCATATGCAACTTGGTAACTAGTCTGTGTTTACCAATGTGATGATTAGTTGTTGCTCACAAGAATATAATGGCACCAAAATTCATAGAAATGGCCAGAAAAGCACAAACAGCTATGCTGAGATTAGATGAACTCGCCATCCTACCTAATTTCACTCCCCAAGAGATTTTATGGATTCTTTATGTACAGGACAGAGAGAGAAAAATGTTCCTGATTTGAATTGCCCTCTGAAAAAGTATTTGTATTCACGGAACACTGTCAGACCCCCAGGACTAAAGTAACAAGCTCACTCAGGAGTTTTACTTTTAAAAATATACAAGGCTCCAAAAATTCACTCACCGAATATTTTGAAGAGCCCTTGGTTCTTTAATACCTTGAGGTAAGGAGAAGATGCATGTTTTCTCAGAAGATACTTCCACCAATAAACTTCAGAAAATGGGAGAACTTGGCAGAAGTTTAAAGGGTAACTTACAACCGAACCAAAGTGTTCCCCAAAGCATTGACTTTACACCTGCTAACCCACAAAACAGCAAAATCCAACCCACCACTTTGGAGTTACACAAACTTCAGGAGATTAAGAGAAGGAGTAAGAAGAAAAAAGAATAAGAGAAAAATAACTACTGCCAGCAAGTCCTGTGCAAGTCCAGCTTCCACACGGCCACGTGGAAGCCTCAAGCAGAAATGGTGGCCACGTGCTGCTGTTTCCATGTGCTTGGCCCCTCCCCTTCCACTGTTCTGGCCCACCGGCCACCCTGGGGCTCTGGGGTGGGGGCAGTGCTCCTGCTCTGTGGGTCGGGGGGCCACGTCCCCTGGGGGGGGATGCTCCCAGGAGCACCAGGATGCTGCAGGAAGTGATTTGTACCAGTATCATGAAAATCTGGATTCAGTTTTGTGTCTGTGCTACCAAAGGCCACGGAGGCCCCAGTCGCAGGGTCGAAAGCCCTGAAGCTCCACTGCAGCTGCAGGCTCAGAGTGGGGTCACATCTCGGAGGTGTCACAAGTGTCATGACCCAAACATTGCTTCTGTTTTGATGATGATGTTTAGTTCTGCTGCCTAAGAGTTTTTTCAACAATGTTCCCTAAGAAATTGAGCAAAACTGAATGGGTTCATCACTACCATTGTTTATTTTGTCTTTATACCCTAAATAGCTCTGCTAATTCTTGAGGAATTATTTCAGACTTGAAATTAATGAGATACATTATTGCTGCACCTCACCAGCCAAGACAACTTAAAATGCAGCAGCTCAGGTTCCAGAAGCAGACAAATTGTGATAGCATGATATTCCACAGAGACTAATTTATCATGCTTCTTAACAGACTGTATGAACCCAAACATCCACTGTGCTTCCAGAGTCTTGCTGGCTTCCAATCCCCATTTCAAACTGTTCAGATAGCACTGCTTCAGCAGCTGTAACACAGATGTAACCTGAGTGTGACGATTCTTAAAATTTAATGTATTATAAATAGTCAGCAGATCTAAATATTAGCTTAATTACAGATGCTGCATAATATCTATTAATCCTATAATATCTATTATAAGATTATGATGAAGCCAGCATTTAAAAGGAGACTCAAACCCCTTCAAGTCTTTCACATGGACTTTGTTGGGTTTAAATACTCCTAGCGAAGAGACAGAATGTACTAAAAATTAATGCATATACATGAATGTAGTGATAAATGACTGGTCATTAAATTATCAAAAATAGGTTAAAACACTGAACTGATTTATAAATCTAGATGGCTTATGATTGTTCATAACATTTGTTAAAGATATAACCAGTAAATATAAATGATTAAAGATGCTTCTTCAATTAATTGAGATATACTGCTGATTTAAAGAAAATCAGAATGTAGTTTTCAATGAGTATAGTAATCAAGGTTAATAGTAATATGATATATCTAAGTATGTATGAGAAAAGGACTGACAATGATATTTATAACCATTGAAGATTATCTTGATTAAATTATGGTTAAGTAATTAAGCATAATTATTTAAAGCCTTTCCACTTCCATTTTAGCAGGTTTGATTAAAATGTCACATAGAAATAACAAGGTCCTGTATTAAATAAAGCATGATTTGAATATTAAAACCTTCAAGGGAGTCAACAGCTCCTCCCAGTTTTGTGTCATTTGCAAACTTGCTCAGTGTCCCTTCCAGTCCTGTGTCCAAGTCATTTATTAAGATGTTGAAGAGCACAGGGCCTGAGACTGAGCCCTGTGGAACCCCACTAGTGACAGGTCTCCAGTCCCATGTCCCCCCAGTGACTCTCACCCTCTCTGCTCAACCTGTGAGCCAATTGCTTACCCATGATGTGTTTATCCAGTTGGGGGCTGGACAGTTTGTCCAGAGGGATCCTGGGAGAGACAGGATTGAAATCTTTACCGAAATTTTAAAAGATACATCCACTGGCTTCCCTTGATCATCTAGATGGGTTACCTTGTCACAGAAGGAAATCAGATTTGGTAAGCAAGACTTTCCTCTCATGAAGCCGTGCTGGCTGTGACTTATTAATTCCCTGAGCAGCCTGGATTCTGCTCTTCTCATGGCCAGAGCTGAGGGTTTACTGACACTTTTCTTCCTGTCAACAAACATCTTAAACTCGATCATTTTGTGGTCACTGTGGCCAAGACAGCCACCAACCTCCGCTTTGCTCACAACATCCACTCCGTTGACAAGCAGCAGATCATCTTTCCGAGTCGGCTCCTTTAGGACCTGTTCCATAAATTTGTCATCTAGGCTTTTTAGGAATCTTCTGGCCCAGGTTGTACCAGCTGTGCGATGCTCCCAGTTCATTTCTGGCAAACTGAAGTCCCCTGTAAGGTTAAGGGCAGTGGGTTTGGGATGACCCTGGTCTCCTTACAGAATAATTCATCGCTCTCATCATGCTGCTGGCAGGTCTATCGCAGACTCCCACGTTCACCTCTGCATTATCTGTTTGCCCTTTGATTCTTACCCAGAGGCTCTCAACTGTGCCATTGCCAACTGTGAGTTCCATGCATTCTAAACCTTCTGTTACACACAGGGCACTTCTCTGCCTCTTCTGCCGTGCCTACCTCTCCTCAAGAGCCTGTAACCACCCAACAGGGCACTCCAGTCACAGCACTTATCCCACCAGGTTTCACTTATGCCAGTGATGTCAAATCTCTGAGACCGGGCCAAAGCTTCGAGCTGCTCTTGTTTGTTCCTCATGCTGCCTCCACTGGTGTGGAAACATTCCAGGTGTGGCACATTGTAGCCAATATCTCTTGAAGCAGATTGTGGTTTTCTCAAGTTTTGGCACACCATCCCATCACTCATCACTGGTGAGCCTGGTTTTGTCCACTTCCCCTGTCCTAGGTAGTTTAAAGCTTTGTCAATGAGCCCTACTGTCTCCTGCACTAACACTCTTTTGTCCCTATGTCTTATTAGTATATTCTAGAGAGTTTCTGCTAGAGTACTTACATAACTGTAGTACCTTTATAAAGGGGAAAAGTAGAAATGAATTCAGAGAAATATAACTGCTCTGATGCTCACAAATGGGGAAGAATGTAGAAATTATAATTCAGACTTTTTTAGCTAAAAATAATCTTTAAATCTAAACAAATATATTAAGATAGTATATACAGTGGAGACATACAAAGAATGAGTTAGAAGTAACACTAAAAAGACAAACCTGAAGTAAAGGCAACCATGCAGAAGAATCCAAGGTGATGCAATAGTCAGGCTAAAACGGTGCCACCATACAAGTCAGTTTCCCCATTTGCAGTTCATGACTGTGACAGGCCACAGTACTGAAAATTAAGAGGTGGTTGTGGTCACAACATTTGGAGTTCTTCCAAAGTAACCTTTAGAGATTTTGAAATAAGCACAATCATTTCTGTAAGTGCTTATTCATTTTTGATATGCCCAATCTGTATTTCATTCTGCATTTATATGTATTGCTTGCACTTGCACTTTTAATGGATATCTAAGATTTTAATGGAATTTCAGTGAACTGCACTTTGTGTTTCCCTCAAAAAGGAATGATTCATTACGAGCTGAAGCCAGTCTTCTTTTTTGTTCTGGCTAACGAGAAGACAGCCTGGAGGTATATTGTACTAATTTCTAATATAAATGAAGTTGGATGACAGCAGAATATAACAGTTATTTATGCTGAATAAGAAAACAGGCATAGCAGAGAAAATATGAAATGGAAGGAGACAGAGCAGAAAATATCTTTCTGCAAACTAGGGAATAAGAGGATAGAAAGTTGTAGAAAGATTACATACAGAAATCTAATCAAACTATAAGCACTATTTTCTTTCAGCCATCATAAGTAGAATAGGATTTCATATCACATAAATCAGAACTTTATGAATGCAACAGAAAATGCATGCAACCTGTTACAACCCCATACAGGTGAATGATCACCAGTAGCTAACAAATAAAACAAAAGTTTTAAGTACATTGTTTAACTTGCCAACTGCAGTCACAGTCCCCACAGGAACTGCCTGAGTGCTGATATCCCTTGTCAGAATAAATATACTTGATTTTTAAAAAAAAACACATTTCAGAGTGTATTTCTTCAGCTTTTTGGTAGAGCAGACTTAATAACAGAGATGTGTGCATGCCATGGTAGGTCAGCATGCAGAACTCTAATTTCACCTCTGTGTCAATTTTAGGCTCCAAATCTTGTTAAAAACACTATTATATTGGAAAAGCTTGATTGCATCAAGTGTGTAGCTACCATTTACATTTTGGAATGCATTTGTTAAAAGTGACACCATATATCTCAATTTTCTAGTTCATCAACATGTTCCAGAACTTTTTTTTACTAACTTCAAATCTTTAGTATCACATCTTAAAATCCTAATTAAAGAGGTATTTTGTGCCAACAAAGAAATTAGAAACCAACAGCTCTCACATGTAACCTTTGTGAAGGCAGGTAAAAATGTCCATTAAATGCTTGCACAGGTTTAAACTTTGATGCACAAACTCTTGTTGTGTCAACTTCCTTTCATATCTTAAGTATTTATAATTTAATAATTTTCACTAAAGACTTCAGTCCTTTGAAAGGTAAAGCTAGAGTCCATACTAGTAGCAGCTTATTTCAAAACATCTGTGAAGGAAATGTCTCTTGGAGATAGAATTGTAAAAATTTGATTTATTCAGGAATGTAAATAAGCTTTGCCTTTACTGAACATGTATTTCTCCTTGGGGAAGTCCAGATTAGTGAGTCAGCAGGCATTTGTCTGAGTAAAGGACTACAGAAACAGAAGTTGCCCACTGAGTTCAGGATTTTCCTAAGCAGTTTTGCAATGTCAGTCATCCCACTAACTACCTAGGGCTTCCACTGTAAGAATTGATTGCCTTCAAGGCGACAAAGGGATAACAGAGAAAAAAGAGATGGCAGAAGTTCAAGTTATTGAACAGGTAATTTAATCTTCTAAGCTGAAAATTGAAAACATCTCCATTTTCAGTGTTGTTACAATGTAAGAAAGGAGAGCAAGAGAATTTAGACCTTTTGCTTGCCTGTCATTTAGTTAAGAGATGTACATTGTTCTATCTGGTTCTTTGAGAGTCTCAACTGGAGACTTCTCTCTGATTTCACTCGGGGTTAGATCAAGCCATATGAGTAGATCTGGGACTAGCAGTTTCAAAGCAGGTGTTTTTACTTTCTAAGAGTTGCTTCTCATTCACAAAATTTAATGATTCAATCTTGAGAACATGTCCTTCCTTTCCAGAGAAGTTATTGCATCTGTACTCAAAATAGCTCCAAGAAAGCAATCGTTTTATGTAACACCCATGATAATTGCACTGTGTGCTACTGATAACTGCACTGGAAAAAAACTGAGTGGCAGAATTTCCTCTTTTATAGCAAATGATTTGAAAGCCTCTGGATTTCACATTGTAACTGTGAAACTTCTGTCACCCACACGCTTGTGAAGAAGAATGAGTCATTGAGGAAACAATTCCTTTCTACTTATCAAGCACAAACATACGTTTCATAGGTATTAATTTTTCTATTGAACATCCTTGTTTTCACACTTCACAATACTTCCAAGCACATTTTTTCACCTTTTGTGCAGTAACAACTCTGCTTTTTGGCAGTCTGCAATAAGTGCCTTTTACAGTGTGCTCACAGACAATCACACCCCCCCCCAAAACAAAAAAAAAACAACAAAAGAAACAAAACCAAAACAAAAACCAAACCAACCAAACAAAACAAAAACAAAAAGTTGGATTAATCGGTTAAAAATATAAGAATTTAAATAAACTACAAGTAAAATATAAACTGTTATCAAAAGAACTGGCAATTAACAGTATTTTCACTGTTGAACGAAACAAAGTCCCTGCCCCAAAAGTGGTGGGTCCCATTCATTTCTCCATCTGTTCACAGAAAGTTTGGCTGTGGTCCTGTGCAATCCTCAGAGAACATTTCTGTGGAAGCTGGCATTTACTTATTCAGACAGACCCACATTACATGTCTTATATCAGACGTCATAACTACTTCTCAAAAATTATACAGCCTGCTGCTTTACTGAAGACTTTTGATGCATTTATGCCTGATGGTGGGTAAAAGAAGTGGGTGATGGACATCTGCTGAAAATTCAGCACTGCCACCTTTTCAGCCACCAGTACTACAGAACATCTGAGTGAGTGGGCTGGAGCTACCAGTCTTCATATCCACCCCATCCACCACCCACTGCTGCAGATACTCTACACTCTCTTCCTTCTCAGCTTCAGGACAAGAATACCATTACAAAAATTCTCAAGTTTATGCAAAATGTATAAAGAACCTTCCAATCTACCTTCCTCAGCAGCCAGAATACCTGAGATGCACCATTTAAACACAGTGATATGTTTTCTTGAGTTTAGCCACCACTGAACTTTTTTCAAACAGGTTAATTCCTGTTTATCTGTTCCCACTATGCTCTGCCTCGGTTACACTTGTTACACAAATCTGTTACCACTGATATCAACAAGACTCAATACTTGAGCCACCCAACTGCACTTTGTCCAAGATGCTACTTTGCCTGTAGGGTTTTTTCAGGATCCGTAAGTACAAACTGGAGTGATACTGATTGTACATATTTCTGTTCACATATATCTGTGCATTGAATTCTGCTACACTCGAGCCAATGGTTTGGGAGACATACATACCCAGAGGTTTAGGTGCCATCCCACCCCTCAGTGATCAGGCAAGAAATCATGGGCAGGGGGAATATAAGGGATATAAATAGCAGGAGCTATAATGAATAGAATAGTCAGGAGCAGTAGTAAATTCAATAATGCATGAATACATGGACATCAGTGATGGAGTATCTTCTTGCATCTGACTAGCACAAATAATAAACTCATCTTTTCAGATCCAGAAGGTTTTAGTACACTATTTCAGAGGCAGCCAATGGTCCACTAGTCTGGTGGTTCAAAAGAGAAATATTTTTATTGCCCACTGAATTAATTCCTACCTTGAATTATCCATCATATCCCAGGGAAACAGCTGTCTGTTAAGGAGACATCTGCATGGGGCATAATATTGCCTGCCTGTGCACCTTTATTTGCTTCCCAGATCTCATGCTGCAAAACATCTGCCTCAGTATTTTTTCTCAGCAACCTTCCATGGTTTTATTTTTCAGTACACAGATCCCTCAAAGAATGGCCTTGAGGGGATGGATACAACAAAAGAAAAACCCCTAAAACACCCACAAAACCCAGACATGTAGGGAGACAACAGGTCGTTCCACAATAAGCTTTACAGCTTCTTTCAGGTAATTTTAAGTTCAGTGATGAATAATACAATAACAAAATTGGTCCAGGTGCACACAGAGTAATAGACTCTTTTGCCAAATAAGCAATAGTACATGCAGGGATACACTTACCTATGAAACTAGAGGAACTTGAAAGTCTCTTACCATGCCTAGGACTTCTTAACCCTATCAGCAGCTGCTAATTAATCCATTAGTTAAGAGACTTCCTTTAGATTTGTTCCAAAGTCTATAAATACTAACTTAAATATGACATAGGAAGATATTACTACAAAAACAATGCCATATTTGAAATAAAAGAACTCGGCATCTTGAACTCTCTTTAAATTTGTCTTGTCATACCTTTCCACAAAATGAGACATTCTAAATTTGCCAATTTCTCGAGGCATCTGTGCCAATTTCTAAGCATTCATTCTAACATACCTCCCATGAAGTATTAATCTTATCATAGATTACTGCTCGACAACACTTTATCATGTACTTCTTTTATATCAGTTAGAATCTTTAAGTCATCTATTCCAGAATGTAAGCTCTTAAGGAAAAAACCTCTAATAGAATAACCTCAGGTTCAGGGTTTTATTTTCCCTTGCTTTTTCTTTAGATATTGCTTTAACATAGGAATTACTCCTCACACATTACCATCTAATATACTTAGGGCAGTATGTCTTGCCACTTCCAAATATTTCAGAGACTGATCCTTGTTCTGCAGGTGTGTTTTGGGGGTTATCTATCTTTTGGAAAGCTCATCTTCCCTGCCAGTGACCAGCATCACTGTGTCACCCTGGGGAGCCCAGACATCCCTTCAGCCAGGCCTTACCCTGCACTTGGAGGCTGGGGAGCCACAAGTGTCTCTCCTGTGGATCATTGCCAGAAAGACTTCCTTTGGAAAGCAGCTGATATGCTCACAGAGGCTGCCCATGCCAGGCTGCAGTCTGTCTTTCTTCCTCTCAAGCCAGTTGCATTCATTTTGATGGGTGTTTTTTGCATACAGGGTAGAGATTGTGCTGGTTTTACTGCAAAGTCAAAAGTATTTTGGTTATTCGTTATCCTGCTGAGACAAATGTTCTGAAGAACAAAAGGCAGAATGCTAATCTGGTGTGAATTTTGAGCACTACTCAGAGAATTTCAGCACTATGTAAAGACCTTGCGAAATCAGAAACGCTGCCTGCTAATAATAACAGAAGAAGAGACTTGTTCTTTAATTACCAGACATAAATTTGAGAAATTTGTCTTCCAAGGCACCATGACTTTGCAGTTCATTACATTCTCAATGAGTCATACTACAAATATATTCTTTTAATGGCCTTGTATTGTCTTTATCCTTATATTGAGAGTATCATTCATTCTTTCAAGGTAGGGGTTACCTTTCTGTTCTGCCTTAATCTAAGTGCACTTGCTGCACCCAAATTCTAGCAGATAATGAGAATCTGAGTGAAGAGCACAGCTACAGAGACCAATAATCCAGAGTGGGAGAAAGAATCCTCTCAAAGTACACAAGAGAGCTGATGGAAAGAATAGACCAAAGGAAGATTTACATGATCATCATAGGGTTAGAGCTTTCAGTTTCTCTGTTATACTGATATCCCAGGTTTAATGCCATATGGAGGGGTCCTCATAACCATACATCTGAAATAAACTGCCCTGCCTGTGCTTCCCACAACAAAGTATTAGAATTTGAAAACTGGACAGTCCTTTACCATTTCTCAGTAGAGCTACATACAGGATATGTACAAGTCAACACATTATACACCTTATGGAGGCTCTGAGTCTTAGGAGGGTTTTCAACATGTTTGGTACATGTGGTATGGCTGACTGAATGCATTTAAAACACTAAGCACTAAATACGTCACACATTCAAATTTCATGTTCCCTGAAACTAAAAATTCCACTCCAACTGATTTTCGTAGTTAGATCAATATCAGTGTGAATTGAATCAGTTCCATGCTCTGTTTAAAAGCTGCTAAATCACTGATTTGTACTGGCACTTTGAATTCTCAGTATAATGGAAAATTATTTATGTACATACTGAACAGGTCAGATTTTATTGATTTAAAAGCCTATATTGACATTGATATTGACCTAACACAGCTAATTAAAATTGCATATAAAGCCTAAATTACAGTGTTAGCTTACTGCTTTGTGCTGGTTTCCTTTAGCATTGACTCAGAAGTGGTTAAAAGGTCAAAAAGTACTGTCTACAAAAGGCCTTTGAGGAAGCTTCTTTTTACTAACCTTGTTAGTGAAAAAAATGTTAAAAAGTTCAAAGCAAAAGAGAACATGAACGTACAGAAGAGCAAGCACCAGCAAGCCTAAAAATCTCTGAGTTAATCATAAAAGCAGAAAAAAAGCAAGACTTACTTTTTGTATTTCCTAGAGACATATATTAAAACCTGGCTAACTGGCATTATCCAGGAATAAGAGTGTCTAGTCTTACTGCCTAGCAACACTTTCCCTAAAAAAAAGTGCTTTTCACATAGACTTTGGAGAAGTCTTAGCATATGCATTTACCCCTATGGTTTTGGTTTGGTTTTTTTAATCAAAAAAGAAAAGTAGGCAGAAACCTCGCCAGTATTTCATCTCTTAGCTTCTGACAACTTCCTAAGGTTTTAACACTAAACTAATAAAATCCTGCTAAAGTTTGGGTTATCCAAACACGGTTTTCTCTCGCTGAGAGGACATAAAGAGAAATCAGTGTGTATATGGATATGTGGAGCCACTGCAGGTTTTTTATTACTCTTCTCAAATTTTTTAGAGTTTTTTTGAGAAAGTTTCCAAAAATATGTATGGAATTATGCATCCTTTGTACTAATTGACAATCATTGGGGTTTAGAGGATTAACTCCATCAAACTCCATGGAAAACTCCCTCTGCTAGGACTCATACAATGCTGCTCTTCTAAAGAAATCCCAGTGGTGAGCTTAATAATGTCTTGGCCAAGGGTTAAATCTCTTCCAAGTTCCACAGCAGCTCATGGATACCACTAGAGAATAAAGCATCATGCAGGGGCTGGTTTTCAGTGAAGAGTGGAGAAAGCTCCACAAATTCAAAAATATAACAAAATCAGCTTTTCATATACCTTGGTATACTTTCTTTGTACAGTTAGCTAATGGAAAACAATTACAATAACAACCTGCACATTTATTTATAAATGCCAGAGGAAGTATTTATTTTAATACTATGCCAATTTAAACCCAGTTACTATTTGAAATCTTAAGAGACATAGTGGAACAATCTTGACTACAAAGTTAATTAGAGAGAAAGTTGGGGGATTTTTATTAAAAATTAATTATTAATGCACCTTAATTGTTGGATAATGATAATTTTGTCTTTTGTGTGTATTTAAAAATTATAAAATAGTGCTTTATATCTATGAATTCAGGTATTCGTTTTCATAAAACACATGTCAAAGGATTGCTGTTAAAGCAGCTACCAAAAATATAATGTAAATAAAAATATTACTTACTTAAAATAAAACACAAACACAAACCTAACAAGTCTGAGTTGCCAAGGCTTCTGTTTTTTGCTTTATCAGAGAAAGCCACAAAGAATTCTCTCGAGTTAATAGTCAGAATAAACCAGAACAAAACAGCTGAGAAATTCTGAGTGGCCAGTCCTCCTAATAAAGTTGGACAGAAGCTGATGAGCTTTCCTTCAGATTTAATTCTAGACTTCCCTTTTTTATGTGAATAAATGGGAAAATTATTTCTGTTAGCTACATCTCCCTTTTAAACAGAAATGCAATCATCATGGTACCTAAGCATTGTGTATATACTCTCTAACTCAGCACTATTTAGATGTGCTCAATGCTTAAACCTGGCAGAAGAAAGATTGTTTGTAATCTAAAAACTGTATTAATCTGTTTGCCCCTATTTTTCTGATTTTAATTTCCCCAAAGATATAAATTAATTTCTCGATTTAGGCTCATGACAAAGAGCCCTTCCATTCAGAATATCCTTTCCCTTTTTCTCTTTTATTTCACTTATGCCACTCACAGAAGTTGTCCTCTGGAAAGACAAATTTTGATAAAGGCCTCTCTAAGCTCAGGTGGAACTCCATGTGACTCTAACACTGCCTGCAGAGTTTATAATGCTTATTAAGGCAAAAACTGTGCTCTGAAATTACCAGAGCACGTCATGTCTCTCCTGAGTGAGAATTAAATAGCAGTACAGAAGACTCGAGGTCAGTCTGTACCCGGCAGCATCATAACTACAATCACAGTGTCATGTTGGGTTTGCTACAGCCCATACTGTCCAAATATGGTCAGCATTAGAAACAATGCAAACCTAATGAGAATTGGTGGAATTTGGTGGAATTTCCTACAGGAAGTGTGCAATGGTTTGGGTGGGAAGAGACCTTTAATAGTCCAACCTGCCTCCAGTAAACTGGTACATCTTCAACTAGATCAGGTTATCAGGTTATAGAGGCCCATCCAACATGATCATCAATGTTTCCAGGAATGAGGCATTTACCACATCTCTGGGCATCCTATTCCAATGTTTTGGCATCCTCATAATTAAAAATGAACTCCTTATATCAAGAGGGAATGCACACAAATAGAAATATAAGAAATTCTGTTTAAAAATAAGGAAGGTGTTTACTATAAGATGGATCAAACACTGGACAGGCTTCTCTGTCACTGGAGATATTCAAAACCCAACTGGACACAGTCATGGGCAACCTGCTTAATTGATTCTTCTTTGAGATGAGGGTTTTGGCTGGATAATCTCCAGGGGTCCCTGCCAAGTTCAGCTATTCTTGAATTCTATGGTTCTAAATGTTTTTCTTATCTCTGTGACTCCAGTCAGCCTTTTGGCTCTCAGACTTCCTTGGAGCATAAATATTTAGGGTCATAGTTCAGTTTAAGTTTGTGTCATGTCTCCAAAATTACAGAATTAGCCTTGCTGTTCACACTCTTTGTTTTCTAAGTCACTTAATGTCTTTATTAAAGCCAAGCAATATTGCATTTTTCGCTCTGTGATGCACTAAATAACTATTTTAAATTGGTGATGCTCACTAGGGAAAGTGCTAAGATGACTACTTTTTCTGGACTAGAACAGCAGAAAAAGCACATATTTGCAAGAAATAAAACATGCTAATAGAGGCCTGTTTATGACAACATATAGTATAAACTGATGATTAAACAAGCTTGCACATATGGTAAATGAAAATTATACATAAAAATGAAATTCATATCTATAAAGATAAATTGAGCACTGTGCTCCTTGCATTTCCTTTCTTTTGGAAAATGTCTACTTCACTTTGAATGATAACATGATGTAACTAAAAACAACACTAAAAGCAGTGCTGTTCTCAAAGACCAAGGAGGCAGGCACAAATTTAAAGCAGCAGGCTAAAAACCAGGACTAAAAGCTTCCTCCTCCCTCCCACCACTACCATTTGGATCCAGTTAGTACATGGTGTAGTCTCACATACTGTAATGCATCAACAGTCTCTCCTTCTCTTTCATTTCAATAAATACTGAACCTGCTTTTGAACATTGCCCTTTGCTAGTGAACTCCAGAAGTCAAGACAGCAAATAGATTTATGACAATATTTTTTATGCTGGGATCAGTAACTTCTTATAGAGATTTTATTCATAAGTGTTTTTCAAATTCGTATTTGGTTACCACGGTTCTGCATTGTGATAATGAAGATAAAAAGCTGTATAAAACCCAGCAGCTGTATGAAGGACATAGAGACAAATGATGGCCCCATCTACCCAAGCTTTGGAAACCTGTACATGAATGCAACAAGTGTGGGGAGGAAACAACAGGAGTTGAAGAGGAATTATTAATAAGGAGCACTTAAAGACTAACACTACAGAAACTTAGTAAATTAGGCATGTTACTGCAATGGAAGAAGTTACTGTGTTCACAAATGACACTTGAGATCCAAATTTAAGAAATTATCCTTGCTGAAACTCTGGGAACATCTTAGAGTCCATTGCAGATGACTGAACCATGAAAATGCAGTGGAAAGAACTTTTGTGAACAAATACCACAACTACCCAAGGCACAACACAAGGCAATAATGGAGATTTACAGTACCCAGGCAACCTCTAGAAGCAGAATTAATGCAGTACAACTTGGATTAAGCTGTAAATTATGGTGGCAAAAAGTCTTACAGATGCACATCCACATACAAGAAGCAGGAAAAAGCAGTAAGTGCAAAGAATATTGTATATTCAATCAGTAGAAAGAAACTGAAACAAAATGAAAGCTTGGACGAAAATGACCATGGTATGGTAAGAGTTAATGAAACTTGGGAAAGGAAGGGGGCTGGATAGCAGAACAGAAATAAATAGATTTGAAGAGAATGGAGTTCAATTGATTCAACAAATCCTTTGGTAAAGCATATACGACTGGAAAAAAAATTGCAAAGAGTGTCAGTTCCACAAAAAATATTAATGGTGCAAGAACAAGCACAACCTATCCCAGTACAGAAGATTGAAATAACTACATTAGACGATTCTCACCAGTGTCAAGGGAAAGCATGAAGCACAGAGGAAGTGGAAATTGGTCAATAATACTAAAAATATATAGGAGGAGTGTGTAATGCTCCTGAATTACCATCTCACTGGGAATCTGAGGTGTTCTCTAATTTGTTTACCTACAAAAAATTTCTGCCCCTGAAAGATTTAATTTGAACTGATATGAACTTTATGCTTATTCTAGTAGTTAATGAATAGGCCCACAGTAAAAACTATTTAGGCCGTGATTCTTTCCCACCTGACTTTATGCATTGAACTTGCAGCTTCCTGTTTTCAGTTGAATCACTTGGAATGGGGCAAGCATCTCAACTGATGTGTCCAGAGTTTGGCCAATTTTCTTGGACTTAACAGATTAACTTTCATATGGCCACACACAGGGGGGATGAATCACCAGACTGAAAAACTGCTTGCCTACATTACTTTGCAAAATTAAGAAGAGTGTCATAGTCTGGCCTGTAACATTTTTAGCTTACATTTCAGTTCTCATCCAACAGAGATGGTAGCTTGACATCTTACAGTTATTTTATGCATATTCTGATTGTATTACCTATTTTTAGCTGTCTTTTTCAACTGAACTGTGTACATAAGCATATTTTGCCAAACTGCAAAGTTCAGCAATGCTTTTAAAGGCATAAGCTCCTTTGAGGTTTAATGCAGTCTTTTTCCAAGTAGTATGATGTCAATCCAAACTCCAAAATATCACCATTTTACTTTGTGCTCTCAAGGCAATAAAAAGGTTAAAAACACCCCTCAACCCCTCATTAGTTCAAACTTGACAAGCCTCCTCTATATTTATGTGATGTAAAATGTCTCCCTGATGACCATATCCTGAGCATACCCAGCAATGACATCCCACCCTTCAGCTGAGAGTGCACAGCTTTGAATGGAAACAGCTCCGTTAAGGGAAGTTCTCTGCCAACGACAGCACTGCACGTTGTGTGGTTTGCTGGGTGCAGGCCGGGCTGGAACAGGCCTTGTCCTTGAGGAGCAGCTTACAAAGTCCGGCCTGGATCCTGCAGATGGTTTTGTGAGGCCAAACCCTGCAAAGTGCAGCACATGCTGCACAGTCAGAGCGAGGAACTCGCTGCTGGGGAACAGCACGGGGGGGACGGTGCCGAGCAGTGAGGAAAGGCAAAGTCCAGTGGCCGAAGGCAAGGAAACCACCCAAATGCAACCCCTGCCTGGGAGGCTTCGGAAGGAACCAGGGAAGGAACAGCTCGTGGCAATAAAGGTTCCAAGTCCTATACTATAGAATTCCACATGGGAAAATCATCGAGTAAATACAGAGAAAACTGGAGTAATTATTTAAAACAGATTTTTGTAAGGAGAATGTAGACAGATTCGAATATAAAGAAAATATGTAATGTTATCTTGAGGTTCTCTGTTTGGTAATCTAAGTCAGAAAATCAACCAGAAATCCAGAATGGTTCTGCAGTTTGATGAGCCCTGAGGTGATTCTTTAAATGTAACTAAGACATACGACCATCTTCCATGAAAATACTAAATGAAGTAAAATTCCTTTTTTTCTGCAGAACTATAAACATTGTTAAGATACCGTAAGATTAAATTTTCATATTTTATATTGTAATGAAAACAATCATAATAGCTTGATGCAGCTTCCAAAGTAAATCCTTACTGATTTATCTGACACATATGCTATCAGCTGTATATATGCTGTAAATAACTGCAGCCAGCAGTAAGAATGCTTTTTACAACACATATAACTGAAAGTATCATCTTAATTAATTTGGTATCTCATTCCACCATATATACGATAAGAATTTTAAATAATATGTTTTGTGCTTTTGTCTACATTTTGGTGATGGTAAGTCATATAATATAGAAAATATGTAATTTATGCAGACATGCAACACAAAGAAAATTAGAAACACCCTAGTTTGATTTCTCACAGCATAATTTTGCCTCCTTAGGCAGTGATAACTTTCTAGTGGTTGCATTAGATTCAGTGATAAGAGTTGATTATGATTTTTTTAGATTACACTTTTAAAAATGGATTTCCCTTAAGCAGAAATACTTTTTTGTTACTTTCACATCTCTGGGTTCTTAAACATTTCATTCTTACTTAGCATATTGTTCTTCCAACAGTATTTAATGTTGTAAGTAAAAGAATCTGAATTGATCCTAAGACATTAACACAAAGAAAAAGGCTTCATTTGCTGTAATGACACACCTATGATCAGCATATTTACAGAAAAGTAAAAGGGCAAAATATCAAGGAAATGTGGGCAGAAAACTCTTCAATTTGCATTTCTGTCTGGAAAATGGTTTAGAAAACCCCTTCACCTTCGTGGATATTTCTTTATGACGCTATTCTTTAATTATCTCAGATAGAAACATTAGAGAAAGGGCTAATTAATTAGAAAACCTTTTCTAGACACTTGATGTCTAGAAAAATTAATACTTGTGCTTTAGATGTTGTGAGATCTTATGAAAAGAGGTAATTTGAATTAGCTGCAGATCATTTATGTTAATAGACGATTAATTTTCTTCATATTTTGTCCTAGATTTCATTAGGCAACAGTTGTAAATATGTCTCTGCTAGTGGAAGGATGTCAGAATTCAGTTTAGATTATGACTCCTCAGGGCAAAAAAATGGAACAGCAAGTATAATCATGAAGCAAAACAACAACAACAAAAAAACTTATTGAGAATTCAAAGCATTATTTTGCAACATTTTAAAAAATTTCCACTGGAAATTAAAGGGATATGACCCTCAGCTCTGAAGGTAATCTAAGACCTATGGGACTTCCAAATAGCAAAGGCAGTATTCTGTTGTTTTAACCTGATAGCTATGATAATGAAACAACAGGACTACTATTCTTAAAACACAGGATAGCACACTATATTTTCTTTATTTATATGCTTATATGTTTGGTGTTTCACGTAACAATTTATAATACCAGGGCATTTTGGTACTCAAGGGGAGTCTTTTATATTTGCCTATTTATGTGTAGATAATAAAATTTTGTCTAATAACGATTATATTATATTGCACAGAATATATGTAATATACATACTTAATTGCAAAAAAATCTGAAAATGGGGGTTCCAGGACTTATCTTGTGGGAAAAATGTGATTAGCATGTGAGCATGTGTCCTACTCAAGCACTAGTTCAGTGAGTGACACTTGTGATAAAGCATTACTGATAATTCAGATTTAACTCCAAATTGTCTGGCTGCTCACCAAACTCAGCAGTGTCAGTCCTCATTTAGTTGACATCCTAACAAACAAACTCAATGCATAAATTAGAAGAAACTTACACAGTGAAAATTTGTTTAACTGATCATCTGTGTGGAGATGGGGTAAAGGAGGAGAAGTTCTAATGTTGCACCAATGAGCAGGTAGAGCAGAAAGTGGGAAATCACAGACTGGTCACTCGCTTATAAAACCAAGCACTGTAAAATTTTCTGGGGATAAATGCAAAGGATTCTCTTCACTTGAGCCCAGAGAAAGCAACTGAAGGCACTGGGGAATGCTGTCCATCAGTACTAGTGGGGTGAAGTGCCTGGTAAGCTTCAGTAGGGTATTTACCAGATTCACTTTCAGATGGGGAATTCTGCTCCTTGCTGGTTGGAAAGCAACTGTGTTCAAAAGTCTCAGACATCTACTAGCCAGGAAAATCCCCAAAGCTGTAAAACAGAACTTACTTAAAAGCAGGTCGTTTATTACAGACTGCTTTAGAAAAGCAGGCATTATCTGCCAAAAAAAAATTAGAAATCTTATCAAAAAAAAAGCAAGAAGATTTACTTTGAAAGAAGATTGATCTTATGAACCTGAAGGACAGAAACAGTTCTGCAGATTCCTGCAGGTATATGAAAATTATTTTAAAAGACCTACAATGTATGCATTAAGGATAATTATGCTGACATTGGAACAGCTACTGTAGCTTTCTGTGCCTACAAAACATCTGTCTCAGACACTGAAATACCCATATTGGAAACAACATAATGCATCTGACTTCAGAAATAAAACTCCAGCCCAAACTATTTCAAATATTCTCTACTTTATCTAAGCAAACTCAAACAAAATTAAAAATATTTTAACTTAATTGATCTGCATTTTACTGTGGTTTCAATAAAATTAGATTTTAAGAAAATAAACCACTTACCAGCCTTTAACCATGACACTGCAGCTTTCTCAGTACCTTATTAAAAAAAAAAAGACTGAAAACTTAATTAGGGCAATTTACTGGAAAAACAGTTTTATTTTTCTTTATTGAAAAAAATTATACTTTTCAAATGCCAACATAACTTACTATGCCAGCTAAGGTTTGGAATTAGCAACATGATACTACTCTCAATGAAATCTGGTGTAAGACTTCCACAGCCTTCAATAAGTCAGGTTTAAGTTACAGGAGAAAGACAGAAGGTGGGCTAAACCAAAAGGTTAAATCAGAAATAAATTCAAATTCAAGATAATTGACAACAACAGTAATAGATTTAGAGGTAAGCCCCTAACAGATGCAGAGCCATGACTAATATATATATATAAAACATGCAAATAATTTTATGTACTTCTCTAATGTTGGCTTGTACAGGGGGGTTGTACAGGGGGGTCGGCGAGATAACAAGAACGACACGGATCACAGAAGGGCTCCGGGTCAGCTCTAATGGCGAACGACCCCGAAAGGCGTTTATTAACCCTTTAAATAGTTCTGACTCCTAACGACTCTATTGGTACATGAAATATGTTTATACTTAATAATTGGTCAGTGTACAAGTGTCACCTTGGCATTGGTACTGGGTAAGTGAAAACATGTGAACTATTGGATAAGAAACCAAAATATTCCACCATTAACTTCGAGCAAGCAGCTACATGTACAGACTCCCACTGCAGGTAGGAAGTGCTGACTCACTTAAGGTCGTACTGCTGGTGGCAGCATCTTTTAAGGACAGAGAACAGCCAGGCTTCAGGTCCATCTTAACCATAGAGCCAAATCAGACCAGCTGTCGGCCTACGCTATATACATAACTTTTTAAGTGATTTGTGTAATAAATTGGACCTTAAACCCCAACTGACCTTGAAAAAAAGCCATTCAACTTGTGAATGTTCTTGATCACTTTTTTCAGAATACGTAAAATTTTCATATAAAAATAAATATGTTTGGATTTAATATATTTTGATAATTTTAATTTAATTCTTAACCAGCTGTGCATTTATCACAGATGACTTAAGTATTAGTTATCATTCCTTTTCTAATAATGTTTTATTTATTTGGCATATTTATCGCTATTACTTGATACATTTTTACCTTGCAAAGTATTTTGTTCACATCATTCCATGCACCACCGAGTATTTCTATGGCTTTGTCTTCTGCATCCGTACAGATTTCTGATACACATTGACTGTCTTTGACATCATAAATTGTTTTTCACTATAGGATGAAGGTTTTTCATGATGCTTCTAATTCTTCATCTATCACCTTCTGGTAGTTCTTAACCATTTTTAATTCTTCATTATGCCATTTAATTTTTTCCTCTTGATAAGCATTTGTGTTGAGGTCTAATTGAGAGTGAAAACCCCATATGACTAATTCCAGTGGTTTATTTATGACAATTCAGCTGGGACTTCCAGATAAATTCCAAGGAATGGGGTACTCAAATGTTAGTGATTTTATAAGGAAACCCCTCTCTCGTCACCACCGTATGTTATCACTGCACACGTCACAGCCCCGTGACTTTGAAGGGCTGCGTTACCTCAGTGCCCTTCACTCACTGTTTGGTGCTGGAGGTCCCGTCCCTCGGGGCACCAAAGCCTTGTGTGTCCTTCACAATAACCTCGTGTCTTCCCACCAGGACGGGCTCCAACAAGGCTGGAAGGCACAGCAGGAAGCAAGACAACCTTTCCAAACCAGCAGCAATTCACCCGTCACACAGAGATGATTGAAAATCGTCACAGAGTTCCCTCGGTCTGTTTACTGAGTGACCTTTACTATTGCTTTTTAAGACACACATTGATTAATCAGCCAGCTGACCATTCCGAGAGCACCTTGTGCATCAGATCCAGCTGCTGGAAAGTGCAATCCAGCTGCTGTGGCCACAGGGACCTCCCATAGGATGGCTGCATTCAGCTGGCACATCCCAACCTCCCAGAACACCAAGGAAATGGAAGAGTCCATCTATATGCACCACAATTCAAAGGAGTATTTTACAAATCTAAAATATTTTCACCAAGTCAACTCCAAATACAATTATCTTATTTCCTAAAAAAAACCCCACCCCAAAACCAACATTCTCTTTGCAGAAATCTTTTTTTTTTTTTTTTGCCCTCTAGCTAGATTTCAAATTTTATGCAGTTTTTTAAAAAACAGAGTTTAAATTACGTGGCTTAACAGAAATAAATATCTATTTTTCTAAAAATCAATTAAACAAATAAAGGTAATAAGGATTTCACATTATTTATATATAATTGTATTAAACAGAAAAAATAAATGTAGCAGCTTTTATTTGGTTTTAGCCTCATACAGCAAAATCCATGCAAGGTATACTCTACTGTGTTCTTGTTTATGGCACAACTTCAAATACAGGGTAATATTAACCAATTCAGCCAATGTTGGTGACAGTAGAGTTATGTTGAGAAAGGACAAATACAAAGTTATTTCTGCTTGCATATCAGTTCTGCTAATGCCTGTTGGACTGGGATATGTTGAAACCTCTCATGTTGGTCCCTGGATGCTGATGATCTTACAGGAGGTTATGGGTCACTACAGTTAAAAATCAGTGTTACCATTTATCAGGAAGTATTCAAAATACATCTTGTTAGGAATGTGCTCCAGAAACTATGGCTCTTGCCTCTTACTATTTCCATTCATGTCTGTTACCTAATAGACCAGTTTGGATATTTAATAATTCCTGACATTGTCATATACATGTACATATACAGTCACATCTACTTTGTCATGAGAGAAAGAGGTATTGGTTCTAACTGTGTTCCTGTAGGAAGCTTCTGGAGAATCCACAAAGTGGGTGTGTATCACGGAATATTACTTAGGAAAATTACAATACTGAATCCAGAAAAAAATGGTAAGAAAACAAAATAATTTTGCTTGTGTGTTTAAACAAGTAAACATATTAAATCATCTACAGTAAGAGTAGAATTCTTTCTTTATGCCAGTGAGTAGCTCTGGAATAATTAGAGAAGCTATTAGGCATGCAGTTCTATTTTGGGTTTGAGAAGGGAGCAGAAGTTGTCCAAGCTAAATACTGGTCAACTTCAGCATTGTATTTATACACACACTATACTGTCATACCCACAGTCAGCAAGGAATACTACTGTCTCCAAGAAATACAAACCAACAGTGCAAGTGTATTACAAAATCATTAAATTGTTCTTATCCCTCTTGTCTATCTTGACCTACAAGTGCATTTATGTTCCCCTCCTTGTGTTACAAACTGTTATTCAAGTGCCATATACACACATGGATTTCAAAGGAATTCTTCATTTCCTTCTCTCACTGCCTTCATTAGGTGAGTACAGGGAACCCTTAATATCCAACCATAAATTGTACTTCTTCCACACTATACTGATTACTAATACATTTTTCTCATTTAGAAAGGCATATGCCCTCCAAAATACTTACATAACCAGCTATCCAATTAATATTACACTAATTAAACCTTACTGTGGTCTGTTCTTCCTACAGATTTCCTTATGTACTATTTTCTCCCTCTGGCTTACATGTCATGATCTTTTATAACTAACATCCTGGAACTGTATATTCTACAAATACTTTTATTCCATTAACTTCTCTCTATTTTCCTGTGCAATCATCTAAATTAAGTATCTTCCTCTCAATCACTTTTTTTTTTTAAAATATGATCCTTTTCTCACATTTATTCCTTCTTTATTTAAAGGAAATACCTAATAATCAGCCTTTAAGTATTTGGGATTTTTATTTATTCACTTGGACATAAATACTTTGTCATCCTCTGTTCCTCTTGCTTTGCCTTCCATGTCTTAACAGTCTCTGTGACTCCTATACCATTTTAGCATTTTAGTGTGGAACCACAGATGAAGATTTATTCCATAATGTGTTTTCAGTCTGCCCCATTATTTTTACTGCACCCTCACTCAAGGTTTGCAGAGATGGATCCTGGGGGAATCCAATAGAGTAGAAGGAACTAGTGATGGGGAAGAGAAATCTGCCTCTGTGCACTCTTTGTACCAGTTCCTCTGGTAAACCAGATCCTAGAGCTCGTGTGCTGTGCAAGGCTTTGAATGACAAATGGTCTGTGAAGGCAAAGTGCTTTAATTCCCAATAAAGATTTTGTATCCAACAAAAATAACTCCTGAAGTTCTGTATACAGATGCACTGCTAATTGCTTTGATTATAGATGTTCCTTCGTTTTTATAAGTATCAATGAGTTTACAAATAGTGAAATGAAAAAAAAAGGGGGGAGGGGAAAGAGACAAAAAAGAGATTGTCTAAAGTGATTCGTATTCCTCTATTGTACAATGTTTGTGAGGCATGTCTCTGAATTCACCTGAAAAATATGTGAGAAATTGGAACCAAAATTAGGGGCAATCAGCTGGCACTCAAATGTATGAACTGAAATTTTAAATTGGCTGTAAAAACAATGAAAGGAATTGTAATGAAGGTAATTAACAACTACATGAAGAAGCAACAATAGGCCAAAGACAAAGAGCACAATCACAACTTTATGGTAGATAATGATTTTGGGGATACTTATCTCATCAAACTTTAATGGAATTTTAATACTATATGGCTAGAATTCTTTAGTCATAAAACTTTTTGCCTACTTTTCATATTCCTAAGAGAAAAGGAGTTGGCTGTTCGCTTATTTCTGTATGGACAAGAGATGTCAACAAAAGCACATTCTCTAGATTCATCATTGAAAAACTACGTAGAGCATTTCAGATTTGCAGGAAAAGTACACACACTCTGTTCAAGAAAGTCTTTCGTATCTTAATTTTAATGAAGTGATGAAGTTGGAAATGTAATGCAATAATTCTTCAAAATGTTTTCACTTCCTACAATTTGCCTCATACATTACAGTATCATTTGCAACAGTCTTGCCAGGCTCATTTATTCCAAGTACTCGATCTTCATCTTCTACATCTTCTTCCCTAATGAACCTGGAGTCTTCAGATACTCTGTTACTCTTCTAAAAAATAAAATGATTCTGACCTTGAATGTTTTAATAAAAATGAAACCAACAAACACTTCAATCATACTCTGGTTGCCAATCACTTTGTTCCCCCCACCTCTCAGCTGTTCACTTTATTGTTGGAATTCTAACCTGAAAGTCTTTTAATCATTAGTGCAGAAAGGCCTGCTAAGGAGTGGGATATAATATTCTGGGGAATTAAGGTAGCTACCAAGAATAAGTTAAACAAACAATGTTCAATCATTGTTGTCCCTTGTGATCAGGAGTTATAGGGCAGATACTGTTGTTAGTGCAGCACAGCACAGGGAATTCTCAGCTGATCAAAATTCAAAAAGGCCTTAGGTGAAGTTTGTAGAAACACGGCCGAATTTGCATCAATGCCCCCACTGAAGGTGATGTTGAAATGGGAAGGGCCTGCTAATACATCCCTGAAAAACTAATTTAAATATAGAAGGACTTTTTCATAAATCTTTTTCATTCCCTTTATAATTATCAGGCATAGGGGGGCATGACACTTCCCCAGTAATTAACTTTGGAGATGCTGCAGCTCAGCTAAGAAAACAGACAACTGTGATCCTTCTATTCCCCCAGATTTACAGAGTGACTGAGAATTTCTACAAAGTTGCTACAAGCAAGATTAGGAACATTATCTAGGTCACTAACATGACAAGGCCAACTCTTACACAGTCAGCTCTCGCCACCTTTCAGCTCACTAGAGGACTAATAACTGAATTTCGCTAGAAGCTCTGAGTTCATCAATTGCAGATATCACAAAGAAATCCAGGTATATTAGTCACCAGTGACAGGATGAGCCCCCAGTGTGATACAAGTACAAAAAAAGTAAATTTACTTTAGCTAGGGAGAATCAAACCAGGCATTTCCAGAAGAGACTGAAAAACATTAATCTTTGTCAAAATTATGTTATTCATACTTTTAAAAGCTAAGTGAGAATGAAACGCACAGGAAAAACATTAGTGTCAAAGGAAAGAAGAGATTATTACATCAGAAGAAAGTTAGAAATGCTAATCAGACTGTTCTCTATAAATATATTTCAGGGTAAAGACCAGGGATTTAAAAGAATTACTTAACCTAAAGGCTAAAGTAGGTAGGTAAAGAAATGCATATAAACTGAATTCTCTGGAATTGACTAGAAATTAGAAGAAGGATTCAAGCCAACAGGTCAATGACATTCCTGAATAGTTTTCCAAGTTCAGCAGGCAAGTCAAAAATTCTAGCTACTGTAAAATTTGATCTGAAGTTTATGAAAGAGCAATGGCAAATTGATTTATTGATCCATGTAACTTTTTCCCATCCTTGTTTTCCAATATGCTTCTTCCAGAGGCACAGACAGAGAGCTACGAGGTTTAATATCCAACATGTATCTACTGCAACACAATACAGCATCTCGTAGCCCCTAGAGAAGAAAGCAACCTCTTTCATGCAAAAAATCATACTGCCAATACAAGTGAAACATTCCTGCAGCTGCTAGGTTCAGACTTCTATCACCTAATCAAGCAAGGAAAAGAAATAGAGAAATAAGACTGATAGTCCATTTTTTCCTCAAGATATTCAGATTATAGTTCATATTTTGTTTAATATATATTTTATTGAGTTCATCCAGCCCTATAGTGGCCCTTTTAGACTGGGTAATGACTAACATTTAGAGAATCATATAATATATGTATAATTATTGTCTGAACGCAGAGTAAGATGCTGTTTCTGTAGACTCAAACAAGGTCTGAACCTGAGTTAGCAAACTGGTATTTCCAGAGATTAGTCCTATTCTTATCCTCAGACATAGTTACAAGACCAGTCAAAGTTGGATTCAATTCTTGGTATTAATGCAAGCCCCCCGGGTTTTCCTTTGTGTATGTAGCTAAATGGCCAGAAATGTCCCTTACAAAGCACAGGTTTTGTACTTCTAACTATTCCTAGAAGAGAAGGTGTGTGCAAGGAGAGGCTTACCATACCACAAGTTTATATGAAAAATTTAAACCCATTCACACACTTCCTGTAATTTATACTCTTTCAAAATTTATGAAGTGCATGGACATTCTCTTATGCACATCTTAGGAATATAGGTTACTACAGGAGCCCAAATATAACTAAAAACTAGCATAGTTAACAGTCAATATAAAACACATTAGTACCATGCAGCAAGCAAAAAAGCCCTGAAGGATTTTTCTAATTAGCTTTGAAGTCTGCTAGACTCTCTTGCTTAACCAACAGAAAACATCTGGAAAAAAATGAAAAGTCTGTTACACATAAAGGAGATCATTATCCTTTCCTGCCCCATTCCTTGTTAGTTTTGTCTAACCATGGACCCATTCTGCTCCCACCTTCTGTCTTGCAACTCAGCCACCAGACAGTCTAAATTCCAGGAAGGTAGCAGAGTTGTTCTCAAGCTAAATTCATGTTAAATCCCACCTGCTTGCAAGGCTAGCAACAAAGATATACATTTCAGGGACCTTCTAGTGCAATGACCCAAGGTGAAATCCCACTCCCCCATCTCTGAAATCCTCTAGCTCCCTCTTGTTTCTTTCCTTCTCCTCTTATAAGAAATACTAATTATTTGCTTCACTGCAAATGTCTCCTCCTTCAAAGTAAAAGATTAGAATTAAGAGTCTGCACATGCTTAATAACTGCTCTGTCAGTATGCACAGGTTTTATGATCAGTAATTCAAAAGTGCTACCAGTGCCCCATACTGGTGAGGAGACCTTCAGCTCAGAAACTTCCTGTCACTGTACCAGTTTGAAGAGCACAAATGAGTTTGACAGGTGAAATAGCATATTTCTATTCTGTCCTCACTCTAAATATTCTTTACTATGTGGTAAAAGACTGCAACTTAAAAACAAGACCAAAAAAACCCAGACAAACGAAAAAAGCCAGGGTGAGTGCTTGCAAATTCCAGTAAACAGGGATAAGAAGCCCCTGCACAAGACTACTGTGCACAGAGATGGAGGTCAATACCAAGGTCACACAGGCAGAAGCCAGGCTTGCATAGAAAGTCGAATGCCCTTGTACTTCATCTGCCAAGGAGTGAACACGATCACTGAGGTACAATGCCATACACAGCCCTGCAGAATATTGTATCCCACTTGCCATTTCAGTAACTAATACTTCTCCACAACTTTCTATACAACAAGACCCTATTCTTTACTGGTTAGTCAGTCTTCTACTCAGGTGGATCAGCCTGTGACAATTTGCAACTCATATGAAACCAAGATTTATCTCTCAATCCTGTCTTCTTTCATAAGAAAGCTCCAAGCAAAACCCATAAGGGTGGTGATTGTGAGCTAATCACATCTTGCAATTCTTGAATGCACTTCACACTTCCTGAGCTTCAACTTCAACAGCTGTAGTTAGTTTGCAATAATCAAACCTTGGCAAGGCTTACTTTTTAAATGTGTGCCATATCTAAACGTGCCAAAACCAGAAGTCATTTAACACTTGAGGCACAGGATATTTGTGTCTGCCCCATATCAGTGATCTCTTCTGCAGTAAAAGCATTGGCATTTGACTTCATAACAGCTCAGACTGTTCAAAACCCCAAGAACTGGTTTTAGAACCTCCATATGAAATAGAAGGAGCCTTTTTTCTCATGGGTCCCTTGAAGTATGCTGACAAGTTGAAAGTTTTGGAGGATTTTTCCTTCTTTTTAACTTCTAGACTAAAGCAGCTTTCCTTGCTACACACAAGCAGTTTTAATTGCTACACACACTAAAAACTACCTATGTGATGAAGAATGTGTTCCCCACTCCCCTTCCCTCCCTCAGAACAATTTCCTGCAGCGAGGTCACATTAGCACACCACCATCATCAAAAAGCAGAAGCTGTAAAAGTTTTCAACAAAACAGAGATCTGCTTAAATAGACATTCATAAAGACTAGGTAACTGAACACCTACAAGAGAATATTCTTTAATTATTTGTGTTATTAGATGGTACCCTTACTAATTCCTTTACTTTCCTACTTGGATCACAGCCCCCATCCCTCTGTGCTTTGTGGACAAATTGTCCTATCTCAGGGGCAAAGTGTTTGAAAGCCAATATATAAACTTCCTTTGTGCCATCCTGATGCTGGAGGATTTTTTTGAGCACTGGAAACAGCCTTTGACTGCCATGGTGAGACTGTTTCCAGAGGACAGGACAACATACCAAGGACACAGGGTGCAGTACTGAGGGCCTGATTCCTTCTTGCTCAGGATTTTTTCTTCTACAAAATACTTGCAATTTTGCACTGCAAGGTGATAAGCATATAGGCAAAACTTCCTGTTACTCCAAGTGCTGAACATCAGGCTTTTGCTCGATGTGAATGTAGGGAGAACCTCCCGGGACTGTCCATTTCCCTGCAGGCACCTTTCTGCAGAGCTGAGCTTGCAGCTTAAACTACTGTAATGCAGTGTAAGATAAATGACTACATGTGGTGAATAATAATGTTGTATTTTACAAGCTGTAAGTTAGAAAGCAGCACCACTACAAATCAGAGATCTTTTGGACCGATGTTGCTGTGCACTTTTACACATGACACAACGGTTTAGGATGAGAGATGAAGATGAGTGCTGAATTCTGCTGCAATTTCAGAATGAATTAAGAAGCAGAAAGTAATAATTTAAAATGGAACTTAAGCAAGACAATGCCTTAAGCACTAATGCCTTAACCTTTACACAAAGGGAAGGGGAAGAACACAAGTTGTGACAAATTTATCTGGTTTTTTTCTATAATGAAAAGTCTAAGAGCAGATTAGTTCTCTATTGTGGTGTGCCATGTACAGGTAACTTTTCTAATACAAAAAGGATGCAAAAAGCACTGAGTGGGAGCAACGTGGCCCAGGCTTTGCCAAGGAGAACTGCACCTCACAAAAGAGAGAAAAGCGAGGGTTTGGCAAACAGATTTAAATGATCCCAACGGTTTGAACAGCCATTCTTAACTACCAAGGGATATTCAAAGAACACGTTCCACTTGGCAATATTCTCTCTTTCTCAATCATCCCTCAATTGGATGAAGACATTTCAACCACTTGTGGTGATTGGTGCTATTGTACTCTGTGTAGCTACATATAACTTCATTTCATGAATATTTATTATCTTGGGTGTGACCTTTCTGTTGCTTATTTCAAGCAGAGTCATTTTGAATAGCTGCTGGTCTTTTAAAGGTATTTTATTATATACAGCATGTTTTTATATACACAACTAGGCTGTGGCCAAAACTAGAAGAGAGATAAATTTAAATGCCTTCTTTTTTTTTTTTTTTTAAAATGAGCATGTAAATGGTGTTATTTCTTCAGGTTACTTATACATAGCAAAAAAAGAGTTAAAAAATTCAAGATCATCAGAAGGTTACTGTATTTCTCCTAAAAGATTTGGGGGAAATAAAACCTAATTATTACAATTCACATTTTAAGCATAAAGCCTGCACAATATAATGGATAGATAACCAGTTAACTTCAAAATTTAAGAAAAAAACCCAAGAGCCTCCAATGCTTATTCTTTATATTTTCCTAAAAGATGAATTACAACACTTCTAGGAGCATTCCAAAACTACTTATTCCACAACATTTAAACTCTGCCTAAAATAACAGAAGGCTATTTACCCCCAAAATAATACACTTTTTGCCTATTGAAATTATAACTTTAGTGTACCATAAAAAGCTAAAGAAATAACACAGAAAAACAAATATAATTTCTTTATCATTATTATGCTAAGAATTAATAATAAAATAAATAGAAAAACATGTCAATTAGGGTGGATCCCTTTTTAGGTTATGTGTATTTGGTAAAGAGCTGCATCAGACCAGCTGAAGTCGGGCAGTACAAGTTATGTTTACAGAAAAGATTTCTTATTTTAAAAATACCTTTGAGTGGAAAAAACCCCTAAACACAACTAATGCTAGTTAACAGGCACTATCTGGGTTGGGCTTTCATTGAGTAAAGTGGAGTGAGGAATCTGTCCCACACACCAATCCACCACTGCACACATACAGTAGTGATTCAGGCTTACCGATGTGAAAAAGAAATTGTCATGTGAAAAAGTACACATAAGACTTCTATGTTGAACTGAAAATAAACATTTTAGAAACATTTTAGAAAGGGCAAGATCTTCATCTGGTGTAATGTCATTTCTGCTAATCACTTGAATTTTTCCTTCACAGGAGCCTGATCACATCAATTGCATTTAAAAAAAAAAAAAAAGAGGGAAGTGGAAAAGAGGAAGGAGAGGTGAATGAAAGGCTTGCTTTGACTTTGTGATGCACACAAAATGATGCAATTCCCATGTCAAGGTATTTATATGTAAAGATTACAGTCTGTACTTCAGTCAGGAAGAGAGGAAGAGAGATGAGCAAAGGTTAATTCCCTGTGCTTTCAGAAAGCACCAGCTTTGGAGGAGTAGGGCCTGCAAATCACAAAGCATCTGTAGCTTGCAGATATCTATGCACTGCAGTGCACAGTAAGACAGTCATCTATTTGTCAAAGCTGTATCCAGAGCTGGTGACATATGTATCCTGTCTAAAAGGAAAGAAAGAATCACATAATACGGTCATTTCAAATTTGCAAATGGTCTATGTGAACTAATTATTGCATAGGAGCCCTGGACACAGGAGAAAGGACAGACCATATTCACAGGAAATGAAAGTACTAATTCAATTTTGTCCTTCAGCAGAATCATTGGATACAAATATTGAAGTACATAGTGGGATGCAATATTAGGTTGTTATCATCTCTAGATGATAACATATTGCATACTCTCCCACAGGTACCGAAGAGAACAAGTTGGGCATACCTGAAAACCTGTGAATTCCACTTCAGTGTAAGCTCAATGAAAATGCAAAGAAAGGGGTAAGAGGAGCAGTAGCCCCTCCAGTCAGCCTGGTTCTATTTCTGTGGCCCCTCAGTAGAAAAATAACTCCCTAGGTATCAGATTCTGCAGGAAAACAGCTTCCTGAGGAATACTAGTGCAGGCTTTTTCTCTTCACTTTTAAGTGTTTCAGACTGAGCTGAGCCACAGGTATGTGGAGCAGACACATCTTTAACACTGATGTCCTGATGGTCCTTCCAGGAACAAGGCAGAGCAGGAGGTTCAATGTGAGAAGGATGGGGCCTGCTGTGCTGCTAGGTTCACAGTTTTGTGAAGAAGCAGCTGAACAGTCATCCTCTCTCTTAAGCACATATTTTTCACTAAAGACTTCTCTGATGTCATCACAGTCAGACTTTGCCAATTTCTGTGAAGGCAATTTATCCTGCCCTTTTAGTGGGGTTAGGTGACAGATTAAAGCAGAAATACCTGCAAGTCTTCCCTTTCCTTACCCCCTAGTGCACACAAACTCAGTATTTCATGTGGGTGAAAAACTATAGCATTGGGAAATTATTACATACTTCCCTTCTTTCCTTTGCACCTTGCAGATCTTTCCATGTTCTTAATCCTTTCCTCTTTTAGCCTTTCTATAAATGCATGCAGCAATGGGATACACTATATTCCAGTAGCCATACTCGTTACTAAAGATTTAGTCAGTCACAAGTCACATCCCAATATCAATTTTGAATGAGGTTCTTTTGGCACAGCTTGAAAGGATCTCTATTAATATCCCCCAGAGGAGTTACTACCTTTACATTTTCCTTTGTCACGACACAGACACCATGTAAATTTCTAGTTCCTTTTGGTATTCTCTGCTGGGCACATTCAGACTGTCTGGGCAATGACCTTTTAGCCAAGTGACTCACAGCTTAAAAGGTAAAATGCAATTTCATTATTTTTGGTGCTGTGGGTAAAAATGCACAGAATTCAGCAAAAGGTATACAGATGTGTATTGCAAGACAACAAAAGCTTTACCCTCTGTCAACCAACTGAGCCTTAACAGAATCAGAAAATATGCTGAGTTGGAAGGAACTCGTAAGGATCATCGAGTCCAGCCCTTAGCCCTGCACACGTGATGCCTTGGGGTTTTTCCTCATATCCCCAAGAATCACAGCCTGTGCCTGAGAGTATCATCACTCCTTGAGCTCTGGCAGCCTTGACCCTGTGACTTCTGCCCTGGGGAGCCTGTTCCAGTGCCCAGCCACTCTCTGTGTGAAGAACCTTTTTCTAACATCTAACCTAACATCTCTTGTCCTTTAGGCCCTTTGCCACAACCCCTGTTTCCCGAATCCTTTTCTTATTTCCTTGTCAGGTTGAGAGTGATTTGTTTCCTTGTTCTTCCCCATCACACTTATTTCCTTTATTTGTTTGTTCCTCTTTAGACAGGCAGAAGTGAGTAGTATTTACTTTACTTCCTTATATAACCTATTTCCTCAGCTACCCAAAGAGTACCAAGATTGCAATATTCTTCAGTAGATAGATATTTTGCTGCTCAGTACTATAAAAACATTATCAGTCCCTCTTTTCCTTCTTCTTGTATCACTTGCTGACCATGGATTCATTATTCTTTTTCCCTCTGTGACTGCGGTAGCACATTACTGTGATTTTTTACCATGAATATTAACATTAAGACACATGGTACCAAGAACACTTGAGGTTTCCTGAACCCTTTGTCACTGCTTATTAGTTTCGATGGTAGTTCACTATGATGAAAAATTATCTAAAAACACAGCTCCAAGACTCAGAGGAAATGCAATTCTGCTGTGTCAATTTCTTTCCAGTAACAGTTTAGCACTGGTGTGATATTAGTGTGGTATCAACATATGTGGGAGACCAGGAAGGTTTGTCATAGAGCCCCAAGTGCAGAAGCAACAGCCAGACCCAGAGCAGCAGTTTGTAACTGTCACTCTCTGCGTGTACTACCCAGAACACACTCAGAGCATTAGAATCCTTCTGAGCATCCAAAGATTAATTTATGCCACTATCACCCACCTGACGACACTTCACTGACTGCCAGGAGAGAAACTGCAGTGGCATTGATAAGACCCAAGCCAAGATATTAAGAATACCATTCAGCCTAACCCTTGTGGGTTCAAAGACTTTTGAGAACAGGTGCAAGAAAAACTTTAAATAAAATGTAAGTTCATGAGCATTTTACAGTTCTTTTACTCTTTCACTCTCATTTAAAACCTTACTTTTGTAAAGCCAATTAAGATTCTTCCATCTTAAAGTTCATACATTAGGCCTGTCTTTCACCTGTAGCTGTGTTTGTTATCGACCCTGCAGAAAATCAGGTATTTTTAGTCTGACACAGCAAGAGCTCCTTTAGGACCATGGATTGCAGGTTCAGTGCTGGAACACAGTTAATGTATCTTGGAGAGCATCTGCCTCAGCTCAGTGGCTAACAAAACACATGGGGTCCCTGTGTGACAGAACAGGACCAGGTAAAACAATGGCCTCCAAAGAGCAAATACAATAGTTCAGGACTTTAGAAACTGCCAGCGCGATAGTCCTGGCACTGCAGTTACTCCAGCTATAGAATGAACTGCTCGTCTGCTTTTTTCCTACTTTCACTAGAACATGCTATTGTGAGCATTAAGAAGGTAGTGCAATTCAGTCTCCTCATAGGCTCAGTGTTTTTGCTCTCTGCCCACATAATCCTCAAGACAGTCACTACGTGTCTCTGGACAGAAATTAAATGACAAATTTCAAACTACTTAGTTTACCAAGATGGCAAAATGCTTCCTGTACATTGAATTTTTTCCACTGGCTACATTTGTCAGGGCTCTGTGTCTGGGTTCTAGTTAACAATATCATTATTCAGAAAGGAAATATCAAACCTCTCTTTCCATGTGGTCTCAAACCTTCCTCTTGTGTGATTCTAAGCAGAACTCCATGTGTCTCCCCAGGGTTGTAACGCTCTTCTTGTTTGTGGCCTTGACAACTTGAGAGGTGAAAGGAAAAGAACTAAGGGAGCAGCACCAAACAAACCTGGCTAGAAAGAAAAAGGAAATTGTGAAGAAAAAAGAAAGGAAAGCAACAAAACCCATGCACAATGCAAAGCTTACAAATCCCTTGTATAAACAAATAAATGAATTAAATAGTACTAATGGATGAGTGACTAAAAGACAAAAGCTCACTAGCCCCAGTTACATCAAGAACTTCCAATTTTACACTCTGACACCTTACATTACTGAAAAGAAAGATATAGACTTGTTCATTAATCAGAAGAAAATTAAACATAAATGTCTCCCCCTATTTCCACTTGCAATTTGTTATTTGGAAAAATACAATGAGAACGGTAGGAATTGACATTAAAATAGAGAGAGAATGACATCTGCTGGCTGTTAGGAACTGGCTTGTTTCACTGCTAAAAACTTTTTGAATTTTTCTCCCTTTCCTCAAAGTATTTAAACTGAGACTCTTGTTAGTAGTCATAGGGTTTAGCTATTGGACAGGGAATAAGGAATAGATCAGTAAGTTCCCCAGCTAAAGGTCTTCTCTGGTAAAATTTTAAATAATTATCTACCAAATTAAAAACACCTACAGAAACAGCTTAATACGTTTCAGATATTCAATATTAATGCCAGTGAGTAAATAGATGCTCTCCCTCAGAACTACCAGAAACTGAAAAAAACCCAGATGTAGGTCTCCATAGTACATTTAACAAGAATACTGATAATTAGAACTATGGTAATTACAACTAAGTGTCTTATTGAAAAATTACTTAAGCAGCTGAATTTTAAAGTGTGGCATCACTTCATAAAGTGATAATCATTACCTCTTTTTTTCTGGATTAATTTAGTGCATTATTGTTCATTTTCTTTACGTAAACTTCTCAACTCCTTTTTTTAGTGATCCTATATATTTTCATATAAACAAGACATAATTCCAAGGTTTTTTTTCTCCTGCTGCTTATGTTTATCCAACCTACAACAATCATCAGTGATATGAAAATCTCAGAATGTCTTGAGATTTTGTTAAAGGTCACAGAAACATCTCAATCTTAAGCAAACACTGTTCTCTGTGCTATACATCTTCTGGTCTCTCCCCTTACAGATCTCCTCTGTAGTGTGGCCTTTTCCCTGTTAGCAGTGATATCTGTGGGTGACACAGCCAGTACGAACAAATCAATCTTGCTCACTTTCTATCTGTCACAAGACATATTTTCTCCCCCTGCAGGTTCTCTACACTAGTTAAATTCTTCTCAACTCTGTATGTGGTGGTCTGCTCACCAAGAAATATCTATCTGGCTCTCATGCCTCTGAAAATAATCAGAAATTAGTGTGATATAGACATGAGCATTTGGTCATTCTTTCCTAATATATTTAGCTCAGAAAAAGAAAAAATCTAGCTAGATCACAGTGTTGTCCTGGTTGATGAAATATTCATTTATATAGCATGTATTTATATGACATATTGCATAGCAGCAAAAGTAAGCCTCAATTCTGGTCTTGAGCCATGGCCAAAATGGACAAATACATGGAATGAGATAGGACATAAACAAAAGTGGGGGAAAAAGCTGAGAATGAACAAAAGTAAGAGCTGATAATTACAACAATGAACCAGGCAAATTAAGTACACCTTTGTAAAATTTCAATGGCCTCTCCACTGCAGGAATGGATAAAGATTTAATAGGAATAACAGAGCTGTGCAGCTCCACTGGATTACGTTCCCTTCTCCCCAGCTCAACGGGCTTGGATTCAGAGGAGGGGATGCTGTGTCAGGCTGCTGCTGTGAAGGACAGACAGGCATCCCCTGAGGCTCTTTTCTGCATCACCCTCCCTTTGGTCCATGTTCCCAGCACACAGAACCCCCGAACCCGCACGGAAGTCACGGTGCTGCACGAGTGGGGACCAGTTGCCAGTGGCAGAGCAGGACAAAAAAAAAAATCAACTTTCAGCATTCATATGCCTTTTTATTTCATTTAACAATGTATTGAAATTTACAGAATGTTCCCAGTTATTCCTTTTGGGACACTGTGGATATATTTATACCACCTCTTTTTGTCCAAACTGTTATGTTAAAAACTAGTCAGCAATGCACTAACTGAAACGAATACATTGTTCTTGATAACTTTTTACTGCACAGGCTATCAGATAGTTTACTGAAGTGAATAATTCAGAAGTTAGCAGGAATCACCAGGAAAATTAATTTAGATTTGGACATCAGTACACTGGTCAAATTTTCAAGTCATATTCAAATACACTGAATAAATACCTGAATATACAACATGTTCCAATGTATCCATAGAAAGAAACATGGTATTGTAGTATTTCAAGCTCATAAATTTTAACCACAAAATACTCCAATATGGGTTATTCATTAAACCTATCGTTACTGAGCCCAATGGCTAACCCACTTCGGAGGTTCTAATTCAAACAGAAAGAGAGCAGCAGGTTGCTTTAACTCAATTTATTCATCAAAAATTTCCCACAGAACACAGCTTGAAGCATCTGTACTTCCTAGGGGGCAAAATCTGTCATTTCACCAATCTCGGAATGTCAATAGTCACAACAATAGTCACCTAATATTTTCCTTACAAAACCTACAAAATAGTTCAGATGAATCAAACCACACCCTAGAATAACCTCTTTCTTTTGGACAAGTTCAAACAAACCCACAGAAGTCTGAACCCAGAGGACACTGAATCTCAGTCTACAGGTAAGAAACAATATTCTGCCAGCAGCCTTCAGGACTGAATTTGGCCCTGTTATTTCGTGGCTCTGAGGGGCTGAAGCACTTGAAGGGCAGCCTCCCATCCTCTAATCTGTGCTGTGCCTGAGGGAACATCTGCACGCACGGGGCACCGAATCGTTGTGCTCTTAGTGCAGCTGAGACCTCAGGCCTACTTTGCCTGCACAAGGCATGGGAAGTGAGGAGACCCAGAAGACTGGAAAAAAGGAATAGTCGTTCAGTTTAGATTGGAACTATTCGCTATTGGAGAGCACAATCTGCTGAGGTTCTGTATTAGTCTTTCCTACATTTTAAATGGACTTTTTCTTCTATTTCAATGTATATGTATTTCATGGGCCTGATTTGGTACCTGTACTCTCCAAGTTGGGTATTAAATCTAAAAGGAAAAATTTTTGCCCTGTGCTATTCTTTGAGATATCAACATCTCTATTTACAGGTCCATGTAAAAGTATAAATAAAGTGTAAATAAAGTGTAAATAAAGTTTACAAGAAGAAAATGAGGAGGGTTGAAGCTATGTCTGACTTCATACATTACAATGATTAATTTTTGTGATCATTAAGTAACTATCTCTAATGAGTATTTTGCATTAGGAATAGAAAATGTAAGGGTTAAATGCAATAGGTTTACAGGAATGTAATACCACATAATAAGAAATTCCATTAATTCTTAGTGATTAAAGTCATTATAACTTAATAATTTCTAGTTACGAGTATATATTTCTGATGCTGTTATGGAAACAGATTAACAACAATAAACAGATTTACTGAAAATTTACCATATGCTTTATATTTCATAACATCATCTCTTCCAGTAGTCTGCCCACCACTTTCTCTCAGAATTGATTTCTATATTCCAAAAATAGTGATATGTTAAGATAACTGCCTTGTGGTCATTCATTGACCACATCTATTCCAATAGATTTGTCAGGAAAAGTTTGATGTGGTTGAGGGTAGGAGGATTTTAATGGTTTGCCTATTTAATGGGCTCAAGGCAGGCACAATGTTTTTATAGAAAACTGCATGGCAGTCTGAAAAAATGCTTTCTATTTCAGTGAATGCATACTTCCTTCTGTAAAACTGCTCCCATGTAGGTCAGAGTCCCATTTTAGCCCCAAATTAAAAAGAGATTTTCCCCTCAGCTTAAGTCATAAACACAAAGTTAGAGCTGAGTCCTTGCCTGGCTTTCTGGATGTACTTACAGTTAAAAGTATGAACTATTGCTGGCTGAACAAAGACCAAATGCCCTGTAGCTTTTGGTAATACCCATTCACCATCTCTGTAAATCATCACTGAGTGAGACTATAACACCCTTCTCCTATGTGGCCTTCATCCCATCATGCCTTTATTCTTTAGCACAGTTAAACATATGAAAAGGATTCAAAACAAAAATCACTTCAGTTCTTACCTTGTCTGGCCAAGACATTCTAAGTGGGTTTCCAGAGACCATTTCAAACCTCACACAATGGCTGCAGCCAGCACCACGAGCTCAGTTCTCCACTTCATTTTCAGAAAAATCTACAAAATAAAGCAGAATAAAATAAGTTCATTTTCTATTGTACGGGTAGGAAAACATACGAGGAAAGTATTTATAATGCTTTTTGGGTCAAAAATGTATATTTCAAACATAATTTTCCACATGATTTAATATCTTTGCTTATTCTCTTCTGGTTTAGCGATGACTTTTAAAGGTCCCTTCCAACCCAAATTTTTGGATGATTCTATGGCAACTGCCTTGAATGTTTTGTAAAGATAAATTATTTTATAGAAATAACATCTTAAAGTAGCAGATTAAAATCAATTATACTAGAAAGCTCAGGATATTATAAAGAAAAAACACAGGCTTTCTCAGTGGACTATTCATCAGCAGTTTTTCATCACATGATTTTCAATAAGGAAAAAACATCAAGTCAATTCCTAGTGTATGTACTTTTTTGTATTTACAGGATCAACAACTACATTATTATGGATTTAACAGCCAATGATAGACTAACACTATCATATTAACTCCCGCAGTTTAGAGCACTGTAAAGCTTTCTGCCATTTTAAAATTAAAAAATCACAGCTCTTCAATTAACTTATTTTGATTTCCAGTACGTAAAATGTATGCAAGTCTCAGAGTGAACTAAAGTTATGACCACTAAACATTTTGGGGGAAATTTTTTGAGATCCTTTTCTGCAGATCACAGCAAAGCTTTTTGCAGAATCCCTCAGTGTCCACAAGCAAATATTTTGCCACTACATTCCCATAACAGCATTTCCTAAAGTCCTCAGTCCCTTTTGAAGCTGATTGGAGTTCTCTACACTTCAACAACCTTTTTTAAGATTTATTCCACAATTAGCATGTATCTCAAATCTCATCACGTACTTCAGAGAAACAAAGTTTCTCAGGCACAGTGAATGCTTGACAGTAGCTTTCTCACAGGTAAAAAAAGGAAAAAACTGTAAGATTATTTTTGCTTAGAGCAAAATTTGCAACACATATTTCTGCACTGAATCTTATCACTTGAAACAAATGTATTATATCTTTCTCTATTAAATTAAAACTGCTTTCAACATTCTAATTTTAGATTGAAAAAGAAAATGCTTGCAGAATAAAACATTCTGTTTGGTAACCACAGCTAACCAACCCTGTAGCAGCCAAAGGAAGACTCATCAGTAATGTTCATAAACAGTGATACAGATGGAATGAAATGACTATCATCATGGTCTTTATCGATTATTATATCACACAATGTGCCTTCAAGTGTGATACAAAATGCCTTGAAAAATATTTCACCTCCAAGTGTTTATGTCAATATCTAGCAGAAAAATTCTCTTTCTTGACCTTTTACCACAGGCAAATCTTCTACATATTGATTCTGTGTATTTAAGAACATCTCAGAGAATGAAAGTTTAAACAGGTTGTGATACCAGGTTCTTTCTTTTGATAAAAAAGGATTAGCTAAAAAACCTTTGATTAAAAAAGAATAAATCATCTAAAAGGAGGAGGCAACCTGCAGTAGCATACACAATTCAAGTTACAGTGCATATGAAGATGTGGGAGGAGTTATCAGATTCATACTGCAGACATAGAACTTTCCTGCTTCTGCTTCATTAATGTAGTAGTAAAATGTAATGTAATGTAATGTAATGTAGAGGGGGAAACCTTTACAGCACTTGAAGGGCACATGCTCCTTCATGTTGGATGTTCATGTTTTGTCTCACTGCATCAGTGGGTTAAACCTGTTCAAAAGGATGTTTAGTTTTAGTAACATCACCAGATTTTAGGTAATAGGAGCCTTTTGTAGCTATTCTATTGAACTACTAGTTTGTCCAGATTGTAGAGACAAAGTTATAATTTATTTATTCATTTATTTGACATCAGCAGAAATATGGCTTTATACTCTGAAAAGTAATGAAAAAGGAAGGCCACAAACATAACAAATACAATGTAAACTAATTAAACCATTAAAAGAATAAAAATTAGGAAATGTATTTCCAATAGGACCTGCAGAAGAGATTAATATTTCTTAATGTGTTCCAGTTTCACCCAAGTGGGACAATCCTCTCTTTCCTTAGCTTCTAAGTCTATTTTTTGTATTGTACTCATATTGGCCAGACTTTGATCTCTTCTCCTGCAAAAAACCAACTTTTGTTTTCCTGCTGTAGGGCCTAAATTATCATCTGCAATAAGTTTTGTAAGAAAGTGGTTCTTAAAAAAACCATAGAGAAAACATTTAATGTCTGCCTTTTCCTTCCTTCTGTCATTTAAGAGTTTTAAAAGTTCTACAGATTTTACTGATCTACCTACTAGATCCTGTTGGAATACTGCAGCAGTGCTATGCCTGACATTCAGAGAGATATACTGAAAACAAATGCTCTGGTCAGCAGTTCACAGTGCTCAGGCAGAAGAGCCTCTCACCAGCATCACCAGTGATCTCTCTTACTAGTTGTAAGAGTTACTGATTTTGTGACACATGCAAGGTAACACATAACCTACTTTTTCCTTTTTTAGTGAAAACTGGCACTGTGATTGAAAAAAAAAATTGAGCTTGTCCTGTGAAATAGTGTTTTGCCTGGCCTCTAGCCAAGGGAAAAATCAAAAGGGAAACAGTGAAGCAATGAAGCCTTTCTTTGCACAAGTGCCTCTGAAATTTATATTTCCATCTAACACCAATGCAAATCCCCAAACAAATCAAAGTGTACTGTGGCCTATGCTGCAGGCCACATTTCTCCTTGAGCAGGAGCAGAAGTGTTGCTCTGACTGGACATGACCTCGTTCCCGTGGTTGGACACGGAGAACCTCATTCCCAAGTTATTGGATGTCTAATGCAAACAATATAGGCTGACATCTCTAAGCTTTAACTGCACAACAAGAAGGGCAGACAGTTTCTGACTTCCTAGAAAGCAGACCCTCTGCCTGGTCACCTCCTGATTAGGCAGAGACACGTGTCCAGGGTTCTCCTGGTCTGCCTGGGGGCCACGGATGCAGAGTCTGCTCGGTAGGTATTATAGGCTTTGCCATGCTTAGATGCTTATGCTTAGTATGCTTAGAAACCAGTGCACAAAAGTCAAATAAAAGCTTAAGAAAACTTCTGGCGTCTACATTTCTCATCATTCTGCCTTACAGGACGACCCAGCATCTACAGTGTACTTCTGGGGGGAAAATGGTGTTTAAAAAGTCTGAATTTTTACAATCTGGGACATTTTGGTCTTTCTTGGACAGTAAATTTGCAGCTGTCAATGATGATCCCAAGAAAACACTTGACAGACCTTTCCTTTCTTTGTGGACCACAAAAATGCACTGTGTCTGGTAACTCCATTCCTGAAAATAATTTTGTCCCACCACCTGCTGTGAAGTGCTTCAATGCTGTTGCCACTGGAAGCACAGTCTAGACAAAGATAAAATTAGAAGCAACCATTGGCCTTTTTGGAAAGCACAAAACAGTATCTAATCTAATCTCATCAAAGACTTGTCCTGTTTTGTCTGCATTATCTAGTGACATTATATGGTGGTGGACAAGACTCTCTCTTCTTGAATTGAGAAGCAAACTGGTAACTGCAGCCCCAAAAGCAAATATGATAAAATATAAACACATACCACCTACCAGAGGAAAAAAAACTGACAACTACAGTATTCATCACTAACCTACAAAATCTTTCCATTTTCCACAGCAATGCAGAAAACACGTCAGATTTAGCAACAATAACTATTAACTGAGCTGACTTCAGGGGAAAATAAAAAACAAGCAATGCTGCCATATTTCAGAAACAAACAGTAATCAGTGTTTATCACAACTGAATTTTACTTTGAAATGTTTTTTACTCACCTTCTGAATGGCCTTGAACCCAGTATTTTTCAGGATTAATTTAAAAATGCAGGATTAAATTAGATTTTTTCCCTCCAGTTTTGAATAATGGTGAATTATTCACCACATCCTTAAGTATGTTGTTCTCATGGCAAACTTACAACACAGCTATCAATGTGTTCCTGGGTTTCATTCCAAGTATATCTGTTGCCATGTTATGATTGCCAGGACATTTTATGCCCACTTGTTCAACTACATTGAAAAGCCATCAAGAATACTAGAATATTCTTCCCCTTGTATGTGTTATCCTTAACTAAAATTAATTTTTGTTTGGATATGCAAATAAATTCAGTTCATTAAATCTTTCACAAGTCAATTATTCTGATTTGCAATTGCTTCTTCTGAATCCCTCCTAATCACTTTCTGTGCTGTTAGTGGGAAAGCAAAAATGTGAGCAGCACTACCTGTAAGGACAGAGGCTGTGACTGCTCTGACATGCAAACCTTCCATGTACCAAATATACTGTGGTAACTCACATCTCGCAATAGCAAGTTTGTCAGTCACGTTTGTCTCCCCTCAGCTTTGGATGGTTAAGATGAACCAAACAGAATAAGGGCACAATGTCTATGACCGACAAAGTGCCATAACCATGAAAAAGGCTCCTGAACCCTTGACTTCCCCAAGCCTACAAAGGTTTGAGACCAGTCACTCTATTCTTATCCTGCTGCTATCCTGGTCCTGCCTCTGTCCTACTGGGAAGTTGCCTCCTAAAACCAACTGAGAGAGAACTGGACGCTTCACCCTAACTCTGCCTTAATAGCAACAATATCGCATTCTTTATCTTATGGCCTTCTAAATGTTAAACCAGCAATTCACTAAATATGTTAATATCAGTACTCTTACAGTTTTGAAGTCTCCAGTGTCACTTTCACATGTCCTTATACCAGTATTCCCTGATAATACATGCATCTGCCTCCTTTCAGCATTGCACCCGGAGTTCAAGGTCACTTGCCATCTACCAGTAACAGCTATTTCAAAATGTTTAAAAATCATTCTCTACAGTCTTCTACCTTCCTAACTTTCATACTCTCAAACAAGACTTATATATTTTTCCTTAGGTACTTTTAAAAGTATTCTATATGCAGAGGATGGTTTGGTGTTTGGCAGAGTGAATATTAAAGTACACATTCTTCAGTGCTCCAATTATCACCATTTCAGTTTTACTGATCTGTGCTCACTGCAGCAATTAACCAACGGTTCATGCTTGAGGTTTGCAGATATTTAACCTCTGACAGTTTCATGACTTGAAAGTTTAATGCCTTTCACATTTGCAACCAAAAACCAGGAGTCCTTGCACTGCATCATTCAGCCACGTGTCACCGTAACACTGTCCCTACAATGGCTTATTCTGACCTACAATAGTCCATGGCCATGTAACAACATTTCTGTCCATAGAGCTGTCTACATTTTGCAGTGTTACAGAAGTCACTTAAGCCACTATAATGTACTTTGCAGCTAATGCCAGGTCAGCTACAGCTTCTTCTCTTAGGCAGCCCCAACTGTCTTAAACATGATTTCTCCTAGTGACTTCTAAGGTACTCTCAGAGATCCTGCATTTCATTGTTTCAAGTACCACTGTCCTTTCTCTCAATGTAGAGCAGTTTTGCTTCTATGATTAAACTTAGCTATAACAGAGAGAAGGTTTAGTATCAGAATCACAGGATAATTTAGATTTGACTGGACCATTAGAGGTCATCTGGTTATGGTGCTTGCTCAATTTTATTTACAGCGCAGGAAGAAATTCAACTTAGCAATATTTTTCATCTGAATGCCTAGGATTTGCATATTGCATGCTTGTGCTTTAGTAGCTTGAAAGCTCTTTGAAGATCTCAGATAGATATAGATATTTAGAATCTATGCTCCCACTTATCTAAATATGAATTTTGTTATCTGTAGGAATAATATGATTGCAAAAGAGATTCCAAAATGTTTCCATAATGCCTAGCTGCACTTCATGCAGGGAGAGTGTCTAGTGATGAAAATCTGTGGAAAAATTTAAGCACAGAAAAAAAAAGTTCATTTCCAAATGCTCCTGGTATAAGTCTGCCAATTTCAGCAGAGTTCATCCTTATTTATATGACAGAAATGTCAGAAACAACAGACCTATCAAATATTTGTCCCAGAATTCCCCATATTTACCCATTAGGAAATCTGTGGGAGACCACCATGCCTATGCTATTCTTCCAAGCATTAGTGATATGCAAATTTAACGTCTATTTGTCACCAAAGTAAACTTTCATTATTTAAAAATAACATTCAGATTAAAATCTCATAAACTGCATTCCTTTCTCATGCACTAGATTTTGATTATATTTTCCAGTTTTATGGAGTTTGTTGGTCAGATAGGTTTCTATAGATAACCTCTAAAAGCCCAAATCATGTTCTATACAATGTGTGTGCCTTTACATGTTAGATATTATATTTGGATCAACCATTCAAGAGTTGCATATCTGCAGTGTTTTCCAAGCAACTGCCACGCAGCTTCAATACAGTCAGCAGGAGAGATCCAGACAGACTGTATTCACAAAACAACTATTGTTGTTTAAGGCACGGAAATGCAGAGTAAGACAACTTTTAATTGTTTGAGGTCTGCACCGCTCAAGAACATTATTGTTCTAAGTTAAATGTCTAGCTTAATGAGAACAAATGATAACTATATAGTTAAAGATACAAGGATATGAGTATTTCAAACCAATATCCAATTTAAGACAATTATTTTCATTACAGTTAAGCTATTTCAGAGATTACATAACAGATTAAAAAGTACCTATGTTTTCTGTTTGCTTTTTCTTGTTTTCCTAAAAAAGAAAATAATGTATATCACACTCCCTGTTTGTCTATCCTCGTTTGTCAGTCCTTCATTCTCCCTGCCATTGCTTTTCAATTCACTGGACCATTTCAACCAAATTTGATGAGGTTAAGGTTTCACAAATTTAACTTTCAACTTTATGAACTCTAATGACTGAATAGAGAACTGCATCCAATTAGTGCCCTGACAGAAGTGAGCAGGGAGAATTCAAATTTCAGCTGTTCAGCTCATTTCACTCATCAGCTAAAGGGCAATAATCAAATGATCAGTCAACCATGAGTAGCTTCAAAGCTGCCATGGCATGTGCTGCTCATTATCAGCCAAAAGCACAAAGAAAATAATTTAGGGGATTAGTGAGAGACCAGACAGATTTTGAGGGAGGTTGCAAGACATAAAACTGTAGGCAACCAATCATTAAGACCTACGGAAGGATTTTTATCTTATTTTTAGTTGTTGGTTTGGGGTTGTTTTGGGGGGCATTGGTTTGTTTGTTTGCTTGGGTTTTTTATTAAATATCTAAAATATGATTTTAGTATGTGGAAAAACAACTCATACAAGAATATCTAATCCATATATAGATTTTCTTCCTGTTTTCCCTCCATACTTAAGGAAATCTATGGGCCACTCTCCATATTTAAGAAAACTAAATGAAGTGATTTGTAACTGTCTTTAACTCCTTGGGTGGGACATGCTAGTAAAGTTCACCAGGCAAAATCTGCAAAATCGTAATCATACACTTACACATGTAACTCTTCATTAACAACAATCATCCTCCCTAAGAATGCCCTTTTACATATTCTGGTTGGGTTTTTTTCCTTGACTTTATAAAAAAATGTACTATTATTCTGTTTGTGACCCCATTCTTTTCCATCTTACATAACTAATGGATCATAGAGCCCTTCTATTATAAACTCTTTTTTTTTTTTCCCTGCAGAAATTTATTACTGTTATCAAAGTCTGGATAAACAGAACGAGTTTTCATCTTTTGTAACGTGTTGCATCAGAGCTGTTCATTGCACTGGCTTTATACAAAACCCACAGAGCTGCCATTTTCCAGACTGTATTCATTATAAGGAAAGCTTACCTAAGGAAGAAAACAAACAAAAAATCACTGTTACATGACACTGCTCTTGTTTTTGTTCATATATCAAATGAAAAAAGACCTTAATGATTGCCTTTCCACTCTCCTCTCCCTCCCTCTCTAATAATTTTGGAATTCATTGGCATTTGAAAGAGCCCAAAACACAATCCTACTATCATGCAACTCACTGTAGCAAGAGCAAACTTTGTTTCTACAACAGCTACATATCCTCTTTTTTCTCATTAAGGTAGCTCTGGACAGCTGAGGATCCAACCTGGGCTGTGAGCATGCTAAGAAATATTTGATTCAGTCTTATGCACCTGCAGATAGAAAGCCAGGAATTAAGAGTGCAAATACCTTAAAGTAGCCAAGGTTTAGGGAAAAAAAAAATCTCATTTTCTTTTCCTTTAAATCTTCTATTTTACTAATACAAACAAAACCAAATATGTCCAATTAGTAGCAAACCCCCCACCCCCCACCCCAAAAACCAACAAACTAAAACACATGAGAAATGAGAAGTTCTATTTCCATCAGAACACTGAATAAGTGGTATGCATATTTACTATTACCTGTTTAAACTTTCAAGACCACTCAGTGTGGCTCCATTTTGACATGAGCAGGCCTCTTTTCAGGACAAATGTACCCAAATTCAGCATCTTCCCTAGTTACCTGCCTTGCTATAAAGAATTGCTGAACTAAGCTTTGTACATTTTGAACATATAAAAAAGCCAATAAATAAAAGCGAACCATAAGAAGTGTGAGGAAAAAGGAGATCATAATGTAAATAATGAAGTAGATTTCTTTACTTAAGAATTCATTCTCCTTCATAATACTCCACTCACAAAAACAGGATTTAAAACACCATTACTGATACTGCCAATGGATTAAGGACAAAAATGTTACATCCAAAGCATTCCTTTCACTGCGACTCAGATTTATGGAGAAATAAAAAGTTCTAATAATCTCTTCCATTAACTCTTTTTCTCTATCAAATTTTTAAATACTGTTGAAAATAAAAACTATATCACTAGTGACCAAAGTCACACTGTGCTACATTTAGCAGCTGAAGACAGACATTGTACGAGACTTTGAACCCTGTAGAGCAGCACGGCAAAAAGAAGAAGGAGTTTGCTGCATTCATCGTTTGGGGTAACTGCCTGAAAACAAGAGATCTGTGGTTATCTGAGCATCAGGACAGTGGGCATCAGCAATAAGGTACAAGATGTTCTCCTGAAGGGAATGATCAAAACATCACTGTTCAGGGACAATGTAATTCCTTGTGACATCTGGGCTAAAATTACATTATCATGGTATGCTATACACTAGATTTGATTTAATACCTTCAAATGCATTTCAGATAAACGAAGCTCAAAGTCTCAGAGAGAATTTTGCCTGGTGCTGCCGAGGTCCCTTTTTTTTTGAGGAACCAGACCAAATGGGAGAATGATTCTCTTCATTAAATTCTGCTCTATTTCCTTAGAAAAGCTAAGCGCCAGCAACAAAAATAGTGGCATATGGTAACAATGTTTTATCTGCATACTTTTGTTCTTTGCTTTTGGCCTCTTGCTTTCTATTTTATTATCTACACACTCTCAGTGAACAGTGATCCATCAGCACTGTTATAAACTGGTGAAATGACACTCAGAGTTACCTAAGACTAAATCAGAACAGCTCCTCATCAATTTTTTTTTTACCTCTTGTCTTGCCAGCAGTGCAGTTAGACATAAAGATGTACGTGGAAGTCAAAATAAAAATCACTTTCCAAAATATTAAACCATGGGATGACAGCTGACAAGAGAAACAACGAAATGCTACCCATGCTGCACTATTCAACAATTCCCAAATGCATGTACCCAATCATCATTTAAATTCTTCTACAGTAAAACTTACAATTCTTTCTTCACCACAAATTCGGGGGACATTCCCAGGGCAAGACTATTGCACCCTGTGAACAGAACGGAAGCACTGACTCCATTCACATACTGGGGGATGCTCCTGCACTGTGACCTGCTGCCCAGTCTCTCAGAGCACAGGGTTGTTGCCTGTGCACTAGAAAGTAGCCATTAGCAATGACTCAGATTTAAGAATACTGCAAACACCAGTCACACTTAAACACTGAACAGAGAATATCTGTAAAACCAGTCAGCTCTCCAGATTAGCCGTAGTCTAAAACAGGGCCATGTCACCACCCTTCCTGTTGAGATCACAAAAATTATGTTCATCAAGTCAATTATGCTCCAACTCTGAACTTTAAGAAGCCACAAAGTTGGCCATAAACATAGTCTTTTTTAAAAAAGATTGTCATGTCCCATTAAAGAGTTTTACTATTTTCAAATCCATTTCAACAATAGATACATCAGCTGATCATGAAATTACAAAAGAGAATTTCCATTTTGATGCCTACTAAGGACCCCACGCTGGCGGAACACATGAGGAAAGCAGAGTCAATTAGCCAACAGGGACATTCTCCAGCAGTACACAGAAAGTGTCAGAATATTGCCAGCTGCTCTAACTATTGGCTGTAAACCCAATAGTTACCTTGGCATCACCTTTAAACACTCCCTTCTGAGGCAGAGCTGGCAGTGAGCACTCTCTGTGCCCTTAGTAGTGCAGAAACAGCAACACTAGCCATGGTTAGAGGGGCTAAACAGGGAACTTTGGGTCCATTTCTGTAAGCTGCTAAAACTGAGCAGTAAATGTGTGCATAGAATGAGGTATGTGACATGAAGTATGTGAATGACTGTTGTGGTTTTAAGTAGCCAGAGTTTTTTGTTAGCTGGGGGGGAGGCTAGGAGAGAGGCTTCTTTAAGAAGCTGCTGGAGTTTTTCTCTGCTCTAAGCTGGCCAAGGTCAGGCAACAATGCCTCTGTGATAACATATTTAAGAAGGAGAAGAAAAAAAAGAAACTGGGCAGAACATCACGGCAGCTTAAGAGAAAGGAGGGTGTGAAGTTTGATTAACACCAAGGTCGGAGGGAAGGAGAAAGAGAAGATGCCTTAAACACTGGAATAGGGCCCCAGCAATCTGTGAGGAATCATAGGAGCAAAAATTTCATCTGGGAACCCGTGGAAAGACT
>WEIV01018646.1:30108-51852 GCA_013390005.1 Calyptomena viridis | reverse complement strand
AGTAGTAGTTGTAGTAAATACTTAACATTCTAAGTTAGAGCCTGTTTTGCTTGTGTGAAGTAGTTAATAAACAGTTGCTTGTAATCCTTATCACAAAAGTCGAGGTTTTTTTTTCCTTCTCTGAGAAATTTTAGATCTATGTGTGGGCTCTCGGCTTTTAGCCAGAGTCAAACCATGACAATGACATATGTGTGCATATGTCATGAAGCCAAGCACAAGTAAAATACATACATGAAGAAAAAAATTGATGATACCAAGGATATTGAAAAATGTAACCTCAGGTTCACATGTTTCCAATATTCCAATAAATTTGCCTGGTAGCATATTGCATTTCCCTTCTCAGTAGTTAATATCCTATAGGCACCTGTTTCACTGCAAAAAATTGCATAAACCATAAAAAGATTAAATGTAATTATCATTATTTCCATTTCTGGGGCAAGGCCTTTTCGTAAGTAATTATGTATAAGTGTAAAACTGGAGCCTTTATACAGTTGCCTTATCATTCATAATAATGAGTACGATAATAAGCCACAAGCCAAATCTTCACATGCTCATCAGATAGAGAAGACTAATGAGGACGTTAACCAAAAATGCCACTATGCATCATGCTTACTGAGGTAATGAAAGCATTGATGATATTGAGACATACATTGTCTTCCAAATCTGCAAACAGCATAATGCTGACAAATTTACATTATATAAAACCATATGGTCTTCAAATAAAGTTAGAGGAATTTACTTAGATGTGTGAGACCTTCACATTAAAGCCACTTCAATGTACACACTCAGAGTCAACCAACCTGATTTTTCTCTCACCCTGCTCTCAACTAAATTAACATTCTACAATTTAGGGTGGTACCTTCAATGTCACACTATTGTGACCAAGACCTTTTCGATGTGACAAAGACCCCTCTCTACAAGAAATTCAGAAAGACTTTTCCCCTCACCTGGCATAAGTCAATGAATTGACTCACCGATAAGATGCTGACTGAGAGCAGCCAATGGCACCAGCTTCCATCTCCTATTCATTAAATTTTCAGAAGGAATAATTTCAGATGGAATATACTTGTCCTGTACTTCATGCTTGAAGGAGCTGCCTGCAAATACCTGAAAGCCTACTTTTTTTTTTCATATCACCCTTTGAAAAGCTACTTTTTGTTCTAGCTTCCCCAAAAGCAAAACCCACACCAGCTGGGTGTGTTGAGTATACCATTTACCATACTGACAAAATGATACTGTTCTCCCTTTTCTTCTTTGTCCATCTGCTGACTCTCATTGCCTTCTTCAACACAAAAGCTCTATAACGCATCTTCTGTTTCTGATACTGTATAAAATGCAGGCCATGCCAGTAGCTCATGGGTACTGCTCCTATGCAAAGAGTGTGCATTAATAATTGTAAAGTCATGGCTGAGGTCAAATCTCTTTGTGTATCTTTGTATATCTTAAGAATATTTCACTGATGTGGGAAGGTAAATATCTTCAACTATGTTGAAGAACAAAAAGAGAAGAAGCTGTTCAATCATTTAATGGTTCACATAGACAAGTAATAGTTTAGAAATCTATACCCAAGAACCCCAATTAAAACATTCCTAGTTTCAGCTTAATCTTAAGGAGTGTTTGTTTTAAAAACTGAAAAGCTTATCAAGAAAAAGTCTACCCAAAAAGTAGTTTTTAACTTTTTTAGGGTGGACTGTTTGTTCTCCAAACATTCTTTCTCCAGACTAAGGTATTTGTGAAAAATAGAACAGAAAAAAAACCAACAAACCAACCAAACATCTCTTTTGGTAAGCAAATTCCCCATCACAGAAACATTTTCAATAGACATCAGTGATCACATCCTGAGTTCTACAGAAAAGAAAGTTCAACATGACAAAAGGATATCTTAGAGGACTTTTCAAAGCTTTTTTTGTTTCAGCTTTACTTTTCGTTCTGGATGATTCGGCCAATTTTGTTGAAATGCATGCAGCACTCAAAAATATACTGCTTTTTGTTTGCTTCTTTGTTTTTAAGACTTTAAGAAAACACTAAACAAACCAATACTGAAAAAAAATGCAAAAAAAATTAATTTCCTTCTGGTTCAAAATGTGGAAAGTTCTCAGTCATGAGAGACAGAACTAGAAGGGACAGTAAACTGTAATTGTCTCCTCTTAAACAGCCCATGAAATTTTTCAGGAAGTATAACAAAAAGCTCTTAGAATTTTTCCACATTCGTGTCCCGAGTATGATTCCTCAACAGTGAAAATGATCTTTTGTGGTTTATTCTAGCAGAGGAAAATATCAGCATGCATTCTGTATACTTTGTTTCCAAGTTGGTTCTGGCAACTTCATTTATTTTCTTCTAAAAGAGAACTTTTTACAACAACTGCATGCTCTGCAGGTGCAGTGGAGGTGAGGTGGCTCTGCCTCTTCCCAGAGAGCAACTCCTGAGGAATTCTGTCCTGTCTTACACAACTGAACAAAGGTTTCCAAGAAAAATGATAATTTAAATCAACCAATTTCTTGGTACACAAATTCCAAGCAATGTTTTCTCCAGCTCAGCAACTTGGCCACACGTGGGTCCAGAATAAGGATTGGAGCAAAGAAAGATCATAAGTAAATGGAACCAGAGACAGAAGACACCAGAAAAAGACTGAAATAAGTTGATCTCCTGTTGTCTTGACTATAGCTGATGAATGACATTCTCCTTCCTAGTAATCTGAGTTTGGATGGGACTTCAATAAGCATGCTGAACACACAGAAATTCTGGAGGAGATTAGATGTCTCAGGACTTGGAATCCCTTTGTGGGTTCCAGCTGGGATCCTCCCACCATGGGTCATTTTTGTTTCATTGATCACTTGTTAAGAACACCCGATTCCTTCACATTTGTTTGAATCTCTAGTCCTTGTTTGAAGACAATTCTCTAGCAAGGTTCTTGCTCCTCTTTGTATTATTAGCTTTTAGCAGGATATAATTTCCTCCTCAAAGTGTTATAACAGTGGCCATTCCAGACAGGCATGGGAAACCAGTAAACCCAAATTTCAGGCAGAGAAGGTTAAGGAGAATGTTAAAGAACAGTTACTGCCTTATAAATTCTATTTCCTGCCCTGGATTATAGTCAATAGAAATTGGATATTCTTGTGACTTCCAAACTAACTTCGGGGTAGTGCCCTAGAGTTCACAGGGATCAATAGTTTGGGCTTTGTCGCTGTGCTGTGAACACAGTCAGCAGCAGCTCAACAAGTTCCCTGATGAGAGAAAGACTATTAAAAATCACAAAAGCCTCACTCTCAATTACCACAAAGCAAAAAATGTAATTTTATTTTTTTAAAGATATTTTTAGATTAAATAATGTTGTCCACCAATGTCACCTTATTCACTCTGCTATGTTTCATAATTTAATAAACTAGCACAAATATCACATCTGAAGCGTATTTCACATGCTGTTAAGCATAATAATGCATATGGAATGCTTCATATAAACAACCAGATACACCCATTACCAGTCATTTATTTTGCCTTTTGTTATTGATTGCTTTTTATTTTGCTGGCTGAGATAAATTAATCTTGCTGACAACTTTCTTGCAAGACCATCAACTAGAAATTTTTAGGCAAGCAGCATGTATTAGATGCTTTTTACTGCAAGAACACTTTCAGCAAAAGGATTTGATATTTTCTAAAATCTACCCAGTATCAGAGATATAGACTTGTGCTAAGCTCAGAGAAGTTACAGCTGAATGTCTTCAAGTGGTAAGAGAACCAAGTGTTGCACAGATCATACCAAGCTGAACTTTTTCCTCCTTCTCTTATATTTGTTGATCACACTTATATCCCAACACCCTTAGCCCTTGATTCTTCCTATCTCTGCAGCCTGTAGTTACCAGGTCGAAAGTTGTCTATTAAAGCAATTAAAATCTGACTGACATACAGGAAAAAAAACAAGCCAATCTTGAGTCCCAAGTCAGAATAACAACAGAAAACTAGATGACATTTTGCCACAGGTTGTTCACAGGCTTAGTAAAAGTTCATATCCATTCCTAGACTTAGTCAATTTGTTCTTCCGACAAAAGCCTCTCTAAATCATTTTCTCTAGGGGAAATACCCCAAGAATTTCTCACATAAAGTTCCTATGTCTATTTGAAATAAACGCAATCCTTATGGAATTCAATATACCGTTTTAGGAAGCTCAGACCGAAGAATCTAAACAACTTCTCTTCATCTCAATCTAATCCAGACTGAGTGTAGATAACTACAGACACCATTGAGCCCAAATGTCTCCCAGTACAATGTCTTCAAGCACTGAAAAATCTCCACAGCTATAAACCAACCTGCCCATAATGCATATCAAGTCTTATTTGTCTCTTCCTGTCATCTAGTTAATTTCTACACTTCCTTCACATTTATATCATCTCTAGGCTCTTTATCTATTTCCTACTTTTTGCCTTTCTTCTTACTCCAGTCACCATTATATAATTTTAGAAGAGATGGATATTAAGACCTCTGTCTCTCAGTTGTGCTGTCCTTTTGGCATTAGTATTAATTAGCCTCACACTAATAACACTATCTGCAATCAAATTCTTGAAAACCTGAGTTTACAAGTTAAACAGAAAGCGACCTTTGTCAGCAGTCCCATAACGTGTGAGCCTTTTTAAATTTCTATTATATTAAAAACAGACCTTAGTTTCAATCATTGCATTGGAAAGAGATAATTTTAATGTGACTGAATATTTGATTCACATTTTGGTCACATGAAAACTGCATTCAGGAGGTCTGCACTTGAAGTCTACCTCTCACGAATTAATAACTTCGCCAGATAGCCCAAAACAGAGCTCTAAGTCAAAGCTGAGCAATAATGGCAAACTTCAGATCCAACATTGAACTATGTCATGCTATTGATGGTGAAGGACTGAAACCCGTGTGGCAGTGAACAGTTATTCCTCATTAAAAGGAGAAGTGAAGTGTGCACTCCTTCCATATGTGCATGTATGTGCAAACCTGCAAGTATGTGACTGGGGAGGCCTGGCCACACAAGAAAATGTTCCTTCTAAGTAACAGATATGTTCTTTCAGAAAAATGTTTAGTTCAGTCAATAGTCCAAGTCATAAATCTATACAATCTTTCATCTATTAAACACCTGGTTAATAATCCTGTCATCTACATCACTGCTTATTAATTGAATGGAAAAGTCTCTGAGCCACAGGGCACATGAGATTTCTTTCTGCATTATGCATACACCGAAGCAGCTGAGAGCTGCAAATTTTCCTATTAGGGGACTCTAATGGGCTATTTAAGGAGACACAGTTAGGGCTTACTCTTGTAAAATGGAACTACACCTACCTTAAAAAGGATTCCACATGTTAAAGCATGCCAGCCCAGCTTCCAAAGTGTTATGGACATGCTTTAAATCTATGTTACCAGTATTCTTAATGTCAGGTGAGATGAAAGCAAATTCCTTTTATACATGGACCCACAGATTTATTTCGTTTTCAAGGTGTTGGAAAACAGAATAGAGAGCAATAGAATGTTTCGGTTTTCCATTTCCTTTCTAATTCACACCAACTTTAAAAGGTCACAAAGGAATGAAAAGAGAGAATAAAAGCAAAATGAGCAAGATGAATCAGTTGAAAAAAACCCCAAAAAGATGAATAAAGCTTTTCATTTTGAAAACGAGTCAAAACCATATACAATAGCCCTATTCATGAAATATTACATTGGGGAGAACAATAATGGAGACAACATCAATGCAAATATAATAGTGGTTCATATCCAAAGTATCTATTCAATTAGGGCAAAAATCCTGCAGTCACGGGTAGTGGTAGAAACTTTCCCTTGATAGACCTCAATACAGCCAAAAAGTCCTCTCTATCACCCCTGTAAGTAGATTGTCCTTTTACAAAGACATTTTCTGTTTTGTAGTAGAAAGAGCATTAAAAAAATCCTACCTATAAACAAACGAGAAAGCACAAAATTAAACTAATGTATAAATAGCAAGATTTGGTGGGGGTGTGGGGGAAGAAATTACAAACTCATGTAGGAGAGAAAATCAGGAGTAGACAGAAGTGACCATTTTTATTTAAAACATTGCCAGAGTGTTATCTAACATTTATTATCGATAGAGGTAACTGTAAGGAACTCAATTGCAGCACAAGAGTTTAAGATGATGAGTTTAATACATTGGCAAAAGAAAATTAACACAGTTTAGCACCATGAAAATGCTCTGCCAAAATGCAAAGACTGAATCATGTAAGGTAAGTATAGATGAAAGCAAAAATCCAATACTGTTTATAATCAAAATTGTAGTTGATTTCACTGTTGAAGAGGAAAGACAAACATAACAAGGCAAAAGCTGGCATTCCTCAGCTTTCAATATCTGTACCTCAGATTCCTCTGAAGTCCTGCAGCTGAGTGAGTTCTTTCAGAGATCCATAGTCACTAGGGTGGTCATCTGAAAGGAAGTTAGGATGCAATTTATCAGTTCTTGTGACAAGTTCTGCAAAGCAAACACTTTTGTTTATTATCAGTCTGGGTATCTAAACCACTTTTACAGCACTTAAAAATCATCCTGCCACGTCCGTTCTATGATCGTGAAGTAATTGGTGAATTTTTTGCCTAAAAGTCAAACACCCCATCAGCCACATTAAGCATGGATACTTGTGATAAAAGCACATAAGAACTGAATTCAGACCCATTACAATACAAAGGTATTTTCCAAATGCCACAATGAGATAAACTGTTTCTAGTTATTATATATGCCAAAATACTGCTTCTGGTGCATACCTTAGATGTTACTTTAGAAACTGACTTTACACGTCAGTATCTTGAGGTGTTTATCCCAAGAAAAAACAAAAAGAGGGAACTTATTTTAACTGACACTTTCAATGACATTATTCAATAACAATAAATAGTATAGGATTTGACAATATGTCTAATAAGCTGGGGAAGAAGATGATCATTTTTGGGAAACAGATCAATACAGATCAGTTTACAAAAGAAAACTCTGTGTCCCACATGTGCCCACATATGTCTTTATGGTGGGTAAATCACATTTTTAATTTTTGGCTTGGTTTTTTTCTCCAATATTTTTTGATATTGTAAACTCCATTACAAAGGCAGAAAGACCTGTCTTAATTGTACTCAGTGATACTTCTTGATTACCTGCAGGTGTTGCCTTCAAACTTCCCTTCATTGCCAGGCACAAGCCACAATGTACAATTCATAATTCTCTCATCCAAATGGTGTCTGAATACAAGAATTTGTCTGGTTTTACAGTTGACTTTTTTATTATTGTTTCTCTTTGTGGAGAAGTAATTTTGTTTTGGTTAGTTTGGTCCCTATTTGACCTTTCAAAAGTTTAAGAGAATAATTAAGTTCAAGACATGGAGCACTATTTTTGTGGTGAGGCTGAACATTTTGAACCAAATACCTTTTAGTGTAGTTGTACAGACAGCAGGAACATTCAGTTTTTCTTACTTTTTCCAACTACTGGATAATAATAACAACCCAATTTTCTGATCTGGATCCTGTAGATTTTTTTTTTTCTTCAGACTACTTCTCGAAATCTCTGGCTGACTCATCATCTAGTGTATCTCAGAGGCCTGTCTGTCTTCTCAAATTAAGTTGAACAGGCTACTGAAGAGATGAATGACAAAACCGATATTTTCCACTTGAAAAATAATTCAGGCTGTGTTATACATTTATCATTCTTTTCCCTTTTTACCATGTACTCAGTTTTCAAAAGAACAGATGCATCATCTTCCATAACTTTCTTTACATATATAAACCCATTAAATGACTATCTAAGAAACAGACCCTGTTAATCCTTCGGATCTGATATAATAATTATTTGGCTGCAGGTCCTCATCTAGGCTAGAAGAGCAAGAGTTTTAAAAGAAGTATAGAAGATAAACTTTGCCCTAACAAAAGCCAGGAAAACAGATGAAAACCAAAGCACCCCCTGGAAGCTATTTACTTGAGGATGCGAGATCATGAACATGACTAGCTTAAAAATCATGCTTTGGGACTTGAGAGGACAGGAAGAAAGGGAGAGTTGCTTTGGATTCTTTTAGTAGTGCACCTGCAGAGGAACAATCACAACAGAACAGCCTCAGGAAAGTTAGTCCAGCATTTTGCTGTTGTCTCCACATTTATTTCCTGACTCTAGGCTGCCCCCCCCGAACAATCAAGAGAAAAAGTTTCAGGCAACTGCCCTTGCTAGAAAATACAGGCAATTTCTAAGCAGATTTCCAGGTATTTTCTGCCTTTTTTCACATGTTTTACCCTCTCCGGCAAAATAGTTAGTCTCGTCCTTGTATCCACACACACACCTATCTCCTTTCCTCAGTAACACTGTCCACACACCCAGTCCCAACCCCACGAGGTGCCTTGTGGTGTTCGACGTCCCAGCTCCTCCACTTTAACACTTTTGGCTACGGCTTTGCTTGACACACAGAAACCTTTTACCTGCAAAGTCACCCTCCGCCTGCCAGGGCGAGAATAACAACACGGACCACGCCAGGATTTCTGCCCCAGGTCACTTCTGCCTCCCCTGCCGGCCCAGAGCGAGGCCTGCGCTCCCTCTGCTCGGGAAGGATCCCCTCAGTGCCCGGAGCCCTTCGGAGCTGCGGCCCCTTCTGCCCTGGCCCGAGAGCCGCCCCTGTGGGCGCTGCAGGACAGAGCCGCCCTGCCGAGCTCTCGGGAACAGTAGCAGTGTTTGTATCACTGCGTGTGTCTCTTAGCAGTGTTTGTATCACTGTGTGTGTCTCTTAGCAGTGTTTGTATCACTGTGTGTGTCTCTTAGCAGTGTTTGTATCACTGTGTGTGTCTCTTAGCAGTGTTTGTATCATGGGTCTGTCACACCTCCGCACTCAATGGGCTCATCCAAACCGTGGCCTTCTACAAGATCCCACATACATTAGACTTATTCTAGTTAATTAGGTCAAAACCAAATCTTCCTCCAACTGATAATGTTTAATAAAACTTTTAATATCGTAACTTTTAATTGTAATTTTAAGTGTAATTTGTTCTCTGTCATCAAAAGAGTATAATATTAAAAAAATCTTGCAACAAAAAAAGAATTTATTTGTCCATTGTTCCATTTCTTATTTTCACAGAGCTCTAGCCAGTACCTGTCAGCTTCAGAGGTGGTTAAACACCCAATTACAATTTGACTATCTGGGCATTTTTAGGGAGCCAGATAAAACTCCTCTTGCTCTTAAGTGTATGAGTTCACTACTCTAATAGCTTTTTGTTGCTGTTCTTTGTTAGTTTGAGGGGGTTTTTGGAGGGATGTTATATATAACTAATGAAGTCTGTACTAAACAGTATGGATTTTTGTTTCTAAGGTGAATTACATGACAGAAGCATGCTGTCAATATAAAAACTCAATACATTTATATATGAAACTGATTAATAATAAATACTGTTTCAGTTTCATGTTCTGATGCCAGCAGTGAGGGCTGGAATTCCAGTTTCTCATTTCCTGAATTCTGTATTTCATCATTAGCTGACGCTACCTCTCATTGTACTCTTATTTTCCATTCCATAGAGCACACTTAACTTTCAGAAATTCATTGACCTAATTTTACACCAGCATTTCATTTAATTATTTACAATTCATATAAATAACAAAGTAAAAAAATTATTTACATGATTTTTTTTCTTGACACATACTCCAAAAGAGATTACTGGGTACTTTGAAATATCTTGTAAAGGTTGACTGAATGGATGCATATCTTACTAAGAAGCTGCAGCTAAGACTACGTTTGGAAATTTGCTTGAAAGTAAGAAGAGGAAAACATACGCTGTTGATACTTGTGTCTCCAACTCAGGCATAAAATTGAAAAGCTGTAAGAAGGTGTGATCGAAAAACAGTGAGCATAGGAGGGAGACCACATTTGAAAAGCCACCTCAAATCAGCCTTGGCTGCTCACTCACCCTTTTGCTTGTCTCAAAAGGACAAGTCTGGCTGGTCCCCCAGAACGATTCATGGTTTGAACCCAGCACCAGTCAGGTGTTGGACGTGTAAAGGTTCAAAAAGTGTCCCGACCTCACTGGAATGATTAAAGGAATTGAGACACACTTTGCTTTCAGTTGCAGCCTACTGGAAAGATAATTTTTTAGCATACAGAACCTAAATTTCAGTGCACCAATATGCAGTATCTCTCTGCAATGACATGGAGCAGACTCCAGCAAGAGAACACATTCAGCAATCTTCCCTTGACCACAATATTCCTTCTTACCCATGTCGAAAGGGAATAAAACAACCCTTGGTATATATGAAACTGTTCAGTTTTCAATTTAAAGCAATATCTTAGAAACTATCAGGAGGTCATATATTCCATTCGTCATATATAGAGTTTTACATCTTCCCAAAGGCACTGGAGGGCATGCATAATTCACAGGAAAATATATTCAATAAAATGTTCAAAATGTTTTGCAAACACCACAGAGCAAATAAGATTTTTTTTTGCTTCTTTTGTGTTATGCCCTCTTTCCCCTTGCAAAATACTCTGTATAATTTTGCACCCTGTATTTCTGGGGTGTTGTTGTTCTGCTACCTTCCCAAGTAAATTACATATAAACAATATCAGAGGATGCTTACTTGCAGCTAGAATCTCAGCAAGAAATCTATGCAAAGAATTCACTGCCAAGAAATTTGTGCAATTCTAATCACAAAGTGTCAAAATAAAATGTTTACAATGGAAACTGAAAAATCTTGGGTTTTTCAGGGCAGCAGGATGGGACATTTGCCACTTGGCAGAGCTACATTTTTGTGTGTGTTTATGAATTATTCTACTGGAAAACGAATGATGGGCTATAATAATTTTTGTTTATATGTCACTACTGCCAACCACACTATGATGGGACTGTTCATGTATAACACTTCATACAGCAGTTGGAGCTTTTCCTGCCTCAGTAGATGCTGGAGTTTTCAGAGCCAAACACTTGTTAATGCCTGTTGGCATGCATCTGATTCCAGAGGTTTTCCAACTTCCGGGAGGCAGAAAGGGGAGAAAATGGAGTTTAAAAGAAATACATTAGATATCTGAAAAAAAAAAAAAAAAAATAGAAAGGAAGGCTAAAATCCATTTTAGGACATCTCCATACAGCTGCAGTGTTCATGCATTAGATATTAGATATTCATAACCATAGATATTAAACGTCATTCTACATATCCCACTGCAGTCAGGGCACTTTCAAAACACAAAGGGTGGCAGATCAAACACCTTTTAAAAAAAAAAATGTTAAAAGAAGAAAAAAGTCAGTTCTGTGCTGTCACCTACTCCAGAGCCTACCAGAGCAGTAGGGATGGGGCAAGGGATTGCCTTGAGTACTCCCAGCCCAGAAGGAAGGGAGAGATTGCAGCATCATTTAAATATTGGCAGAGTTTCTATTTCAGAGTTGTGAATCAGAAATTCCTCCAGAGCCACTGGCTACCATGGCCCTTTCTAACCTCTCTTTCTGCTGGATCATTAAGCCACAGATCAGCCTCCTGCTTCATGACACAAAGGCACATCTTTTTTTTTTTTCCTATCTCCAGAGCAGCACTGTAGCAGACAGCTTAAAAAAGGAGCCTTGGCAGAAACCTATAAAAAAGAAGTTATCAAATATTAATAAAAATCCTCATTTGTACAGAAAACTGTATCTGCAGGTCTAAGAAATGGCTCTGTATTCAAATTTCCAAACCAGAGATACGATGACAGATGCCAGTCCATTAAATAGTCGCACGGTTCACAGTCTTCCTTCATGTTGTTCCTTTGAAAAGACAAGTTGTTGCCAGTAAGTTGTTCTTGTTATTTTGTAACAGCTCATTGGAGCCTCTCTGGGCTGCGCCAAATCCCACGTAATTTACGCTGTTCCATTGCTGTAATTTTCTTCCCATACTGGCCAAGTCAGCAGCTGTCAGTGTTCACAAAATGCTGCAGGAGGGGCTGTCTGAAGTTCTCCCATTCACTTTTCTTGGTTTTGCTAAAAATAACCGTCTTGGTGGTAACTTAGAAAACAAAATCAAAACCAGTAGCTCACTTGGCAGACAGACCCTGAGACACAGCTGCTTGGGCCATGTTAAAACTTCCCTTCACTCTTTAAAAAACAAAAAGCTAGACAGAATATTTTCCTTTCCCAAACAGAGGTAACAGATGGATTTGTCACACCTTCAGCCTATGAGTTCTCATGCTAATTATCATCCAGCTACTTCAGTGATCCCTGCTGGTTGATTCTTCTTAATGTTTAAATACCTCTGTAATGAAGTTTAGCTCAAAAAGATGTAACTCTGAAAAATTCAGGTCATGGCATGGTTGCAATTTCAAAGGAAAGTCTCTGTGTGTGTTTATTTGAAGAAATATTTATGTAAGCAGGGTTCTCCAATTATACACACATGATAACACTCTGAAACAACAGCACTGGTACACCTTTGATATTAGTTAGTTTTATACCCTTTAATATGACAATAATTAAAAGTAATTAATCCAGATTTTCCTTTAAATATACTCTATTAGCAAAGAGTATTTGTCAAAGCTACCTCCAGCATACAAAGCCTAATGATATCACCTAAACATTAAAAGCCTTAATCTTGTAATTTATTGCTCAAAGCAGTTTATTCATATTAGTCTAATAAACTTCAAGTAATGAATTAACATATGTCTTCTTGTACATGAAATAATTCATGCTTACTTAGTAACAATATGATACAGTTAACTAGAGTGGACCCACTGAAATGGGAAGTAACTCTGACATAATGCTGATGGCAAAAGGTGTTTTGGGTACTCTCAGTTTCATAGTTTTGTTAGGATGTACAATTCCCACTTATAGTTCATGATATGCATGTGATTAGAAATCTTAATAACCTCTACAGCAGAGCAGAAAACCTGAAGACATGAAAAATTGTAGTATTTACTGTCCCATTATTATTGAATTTATTTATTCAATAAAACTCAGCACTACCTACTAGGTCCAGTGCCACTTAAGTTTCTAAACAAATCACTGAGGCCATAAACATATCCCAATTCTCACATCAATTTGAATGTTAAAACTGAGAAATTAAGGTACAGAGCTGAATAAATCCAGGCTTATGCACAAAATTATCAGGCCAATATTTATGTTAAACACCTTGACTCAGTGGCCAGTCACTACCAGTTTTGATTTATACCCTTGGTATGCTCAAGGTTCCTACTGTGTAGTTTCAAAGTAGTCCTTTAGGATAAATGAATAAGCAGCACTGAAAATGAAGAAAATTCATAGCCTTTGATAGATATAAGCCTAAGCAATTGTAATGTAGAATTAAAAATACTTCACAAACTGCTAATTCCTGTCTTCAAGACAAAGGTGGCATAACACAAATACATGACAGAAAAAAGTGAATCAGCAATAATCACAATCCAGAAATTAACAGCTCTTAAATTTTCAAGGTGACTGAAGAGGCACAGCAGATAATCTGGTTGGCATTATGTCATTGGATCTTCCTGTTAAAGGGGTCTCTATTTATATCCTTTACCTCCCCACAGCACACGACCATTAGGTAAAATATATAACTGCATTGACTCACTTGGTAATTAAGGAAAATGTCACATACAGTTCTGTTATCAAGAAGTTAAGCTATCTGAGGTCTTGAATTGGGAATTCATGGCAACCAGCCAGATCTCAAAAATCTGAACTAGGAATGGTTTTTAAGCACTGATAGGCCAATCGAAGTTAAAACTGATCAGCCCAATCCATAAAAACCCAAAGGGATTTTCTGTAGCTTCGTTGAACCCACAGATTCCTGGACTTGGTTTACTCCTGCACAATACAAAAAGATGAGATGATTGGTTCACTAACCTTCCTGTTACTGACGTCAGGACTTCTATGCAGTCATCATACTGCATATGATCAATGTCCTCAACAATTGGATAAATGGTTAATACTTGATAGTACATCATGGATGATGCTTCTTTTGCTGCTTCTTCAATCAAAATCTTTTACATCAGTAAATGAAATTTTCCTCTCAGTTTTACCAATGGGAATTTGCAAATAAATTATGGGAAGAAAGATCTAAGCCAACTTGATTTCCATCTCCTCCTACTGTGTGGCTGTTTTATAAATGACTTGATTACTTATGAGTAGTGTTCAGCACTTCTTATTTCTACATGGTTCTGATAGTTCAATATAGAAAACTACAGCAAGTTGTATTAAACATGGGTAGAGAGGAAGCAGCAGTCTCTTCAGGCTGTTGTGAGACAGAATCACCTATAACTTCTTCCAGCTTATCAGCTTCACAAAACAGAAAGGCTATGGTCAAAAATCTGTACATCTCCTTCTCCCATAATCAGGATCTTAGGCCTGATTATTTCTCATGTGTTTCATTTTGCAAGAATCACCCTGCCAAATGTATGAAACATTGCACAGCATGATGAAAGATACTTCAAAAGAGGCCTTCACAGCACTGGGATTTTTATCATGTGCTGATTATATAATGATTAGATTTATCATGTTACTTTTGGAAGTAACTCTAAAGTGCTATCAACTTTATATCATTTTTAAACCAAACAAACACTTAAGCAATGCAGACATCTATTAGCTTCATTGCAACCCCTTAAACTGCTGTAAAATGAGCTCTAAATATGCTATAAAGTGATTTCAACGATTTATAAACCTCCCTTGATTAGCCTTGAGCAGGATATAAATGTTAGAGAGAACAGTTGTTGCAGAAGAGATATTCACTTTGGGGGATGGGTGGTCCCTTGGTGGTTTGCATTGAAAACTAAATAATATAAGTTTCCTCCTTTGGTGTTCATTTCTAGTTAATTTCTATACAGTCTCTGGAATTTGCAATTCACTTTGCAGTTTCAGAAGACAGGTATTTTGCCTTTATTCTCCATGTCCTTTCCCTGAGCTCTAACAATATCTTTCAGCCATGTTTTAAGCAGCACCCTTCTCCCTTATCCCCACAAGCACTGTTTTCTTCCAAGGTTCTTCGATGAAGCTACTCTCACATTTAAACATCCCATAATAACTGAAAGAGAAACAGCTACCCCTTTTTAAGGTACAGTATCCCAAAATGTGGCCAACACATTGAAGTTGTTAATGTACTACATAAGCATCCTGAAATATCTCCTTACAGGCAGAAATAAAATTCTGAGCACTGAACTGTCCATATTGCAAGGAGCTTATGAAGAAAACACTCCCTGAAAGTGTTCAAGGCCAGGTTAGACAGAGCTTGGAGCAATCTGATCTAGTGCAAGGTGTCCCTGCCCATGGCAGGGGGATGGAAGTAGATGATCTTTAAGGTCCCTACCGACCCAAGCCATTCTATGATATGATATTCTATAATAACAGAAAAAGCACATCAAGACAATTTACTTTCTCTTAACAAGTACAGACATCATAGGCAAGAGAAACATGAATTTTTATTCCTCATTTCTGATACCATTAGCTTTTACGCCTTTAAAACACATGTGAGAATGTAAAAACATGGTTTCCTGGAAGTCTGGATATGAAAGAAATCATTTACAGGGACTCAAAGACATTTTTGCAGCACCATTTACAAAAGCTACTTATTAGAGCCCTGGCCGACTGCCTTGACCCACTGTTCCCAGTTCAAACCACTCACTTATCTCACAGTATAACACAGTTGCTGATCAATACATGGAATTTTCTCTGAATAAAAGTTAACTTTTCCCCATCAGTAAGCAATCTTCCTCCTCCCTCCCCAGAGTGCACCAAAGCCAAGCAATTCACAGTGTCTACTTCATCTGTTTTCATTTTATAAAGTCCTGCATTTTGATTCTTCAGAGAAGGCAGGATTTCTGCACCACAAGCTGGTACCCAGCAATTACATCAAGAAGCCAGAATATAAATGAATTGCCTGGAACTACATCTTACATCCACTTGGGATTATGGCTGTATAGGAGACAAATTACATGAGAATATAAACCACTCCACATTGTTAAAAGCACTGGACATGGAAAGCTGTAGAATTCAACTGCAGTGTATTTTATATCTACCTATGCACTAATGCTGCATTGTCCACAAGAGTAAAGGAGAGCTGTTGTGCATGACAGTGTACAAGTTCCTTTTCCAGACATACCTGAATTACTTTTATTTAGGACTTTTTTTCCCAGGTATTTTGAGTAGGTTTCGGTGCGGGTTTTGGATTTCTGTTTGGGGGTTGTTTGTTTTGGTTTTTTTTTTATCTAAACATATCCTTCTTTGTACCCCAAGCAGCCTCTGGAGGGCTGCAGTTAGGATATGACAGAAATGTTGACCCAGACCAGTAGCGCCTCTACAGAAACATTTCTTAACACATTAAGTCCAAATCTGCCACTTCAAAATGTGTGTGTGTGCCCTGCACAAGCCTAGCCATTTTTGGATCCTCACACAAACTAAATTAACCCCTGAACCTTTTGTGAAACATTTGTTGTAATTATGACGGGAACTGTTACAAGAATTTAAAAGAATACAGTTCATAAATCCTATTAAACTCTTAATCAAAGATCACTTCAAAAATGCTGCTGGATCTGTTACAGAGTTTTTTATGTTTCCTGGCTGTCACTGCCAAAATTTCTATTTTCCGTACAGCTACTAGTGCTTGAAAGATCTGTTCACAAGATTCCCAAAGAATAAGCATATCTGAGAGTTTGAAATGTGCTCTACAAAGAACGAAAAGGGAGTTTTAAATACTATCTTTTGTTAACATTGCTTTTTTTCAAATAGATGAATTAAAAATAGATGGAAAATTAAATTATTCAAATTAAATAAATAACATGAGATCAACTATAAGCATTTGCAAGTAACAAGACTAAAGAAAAAGCATTCAGATTGAATGGAATTTGACATTCACTAATCTCCTGTAACTTCTGTTATTAGGTGACTCCTTGTTTGTGAATACACAAGCTCCCTGACTTCAGTTGCACAGCCTTTCATGATTCACATTCTCTCCAGTTATTATTTTTCACTTATTGCTCAAAACTAAAACCTCCCTTCCCACCCGTCCTCATAACAGCACTTTAACCCAACAGTTATATTGTTCAACAAGTATCTCTTGACTTTCTCCAAACCTTTTTCCCACCTTGGAGGAACCCCTCCAAAAGCCATTTCACCATCTGCCACTATATCCTACATAAAACCCCCTTCTGTGATTCTTATGGAAACAGTTCAGCAGCTTTGCCTGCTCATTGCTTCCCACTCCGCCTCAGGTTACCAGACACTGCTCTTAGTATCCCTGCCATCATCACTCTCACATAAGTGAGTACACCACACTGGACTACAGAAAAACCCTTACTAGATTTCATTTAGTTCATTTTAATATTACAGCTGTCCTTTTTATCAAACCCACCAGAAGAAAGCAGCAAGCTAAGTGCAAGAAAGACCCTTTAACCTGGAGTGTAAGTCTCCTGGGACGTGCAGCAAATTTGCATTCTCTCTCTGATACATCTGAATCTGGATCTTTGACTTGATATTATAATAAAATGTAGGAGTAATTATATATTAAATATTGAAGCAGCACCATCTAGCTGTCCAAAATTTAAAGCAGAGGCTATGGGTATATAGTAAGCACTAGTTCTCCATGGTTTGGAATATAAACATGCATTTCTATGGAGAAACATTTTTCGGATGAAAAGGGTGCAGCACATTATTTAATAGAGCCATTAAAATTAACAAGGAGATGAAAGTCTGCACCATTCCTTTGTATTGTCTGTAACCAGAACTGCCCAGAGTGGTTGATTTTCATCTGCTTTCTCTCTGCACACCACACTTCATCTCCTGTAAGGCATCTTACGACAGAGTCTTAAATAGCATCCACATTGTCTTGGGAACCAATACACAAACACAGATCTTTTCTCAATAATCAAAGCACACACCTTTCTGTACCTTCTGGAAAACACCACAGTGTATCAGTCATATCTTTTTAGTAAATAAGCAATGAAACCCGATTAATATATAACTGTACATCTTTAGCCACTATTGGTATCTAATAATAATTCCTAATGTCCACCAAAATGTCTGTCTCAAAATACCATATACTCTAAGAGATTTTGCTAATGTTCAAAGTTACCAAATTTGAAGATGTATTAGCACAGCAGAGAGCAGACTTCTTCATTTACAGGGGTGAGTGGATTTTTAGAAAAGATTTTATCAAACTTGTTTGGCAAAGTGCCATACAGATCTATCCAGAAATAAATTACCTCAATAAACATACCTACAGGTAAGAAAATGAAGGATCCTGCAGGGTTTTGTGACTTTGCTCTTTTCAGCATTGCAGTCACGAGACAATAGGAGTTTTGTTCCCTTCCCAGACCAAAAGAAAAACCAAACCAAACAAAACAAAAGAGAAGGACGTTGCTAGTCAGAACAAGAATAAGATGAGCATTTCATCTGTATGCTGCATTGAGCAGCTTTAGTCAAGGTGACATTTGGTTTCACTTGACTATTATTTTTTTTTTTAAATGCATCACTTTTTCAAATGAGATTTACAAAAATAATTTCACGATTACTATGTCATAAGGATATGGCACAAAAAATGCATTTAAAACACCTTTAACCATCTAGAAACAAACGAACAAACAAAAATACTCGTGCTCTTCAGGCGTTGCTTTACTTGGTAATCATTCTAGATGATTATTTCTTAAGCTCACCTCGTTACGTATTCATTTGTTCTAACAGCAGTTTTCTTCTATAAGTGGTCCATACAACTTACATGATAACAAAAGAAAAGGAATCATTAATATCCTACCATGACCTTGAAACTATACGTAGCATCTGAAGTTATTATTACACGTCTTGCACCTTAAAAATGCTGAAGCCATGTAAAAACCAGTTACATTTTGGTAAGTATATCCTGTCTACTTTTACATAATAATCCATTGATTGCTGTTGTACTGTCTTTCCGATTAGAACATATTGTGCCAGAAATAGAAATATATACACAAAACATGCACACAATTCATTCACACAGTACCATACTAATATGCATATCTTTCTATATTCAAAAGCAAATACTTGATGTCCATTATTCACTCCAAATTACTGAATTATAGTAATACACCTGTCCTGATCTGTTATCTTCAAACTCAAAGGTGTTAAAAGTCCTTGAAATGCCAGCTAAAGCTGCCAGGAAGTTTCTGCTCCCCACAGAAGGAAACAGGCACTCTGACAAAACATAATTAAACACATTTTTACAAAGAAAATCTAAGAAATACGCATTTTTATATTATATTATTATATATATATATTATTATATTATATCACACTGGATCATTCATAAAGTGGTAGTGTCTGCAAACTCAACCACAATGACAACCAACTGTGCCCACGATGATTCTAGCCCTGCTGAGGGAATGTGCCAGCTCACCCCAGCCCAGCTCGGCAGTGGGAACTGAGGAAACTCCTCAGCAGCAGCTGCTGCATTGCAGCACTTGGACCCTCTGAGCTGCCAAGAAAGGACCAGCAGCACACACACAGACCCTTGGTCCCAGAGGAAAAGGGTCTTTGCATTTCACAAGTTCTAGCAAGGCTTTTCTCGAATATAGATGGAACAGTATTGAAAATCTAAATTACCTCTTTTTCCCAAAAGTAGAGATACAGTCAAGACTTCAAAAAAAAATTGCTGGTTGGCAAGTCAGAAGCCTTGTGACCTTTGTACTCTGTAAGCAATTGCTGTCTGCTCTTAATTGCTTCCAGCAGCATCTACTGCCCACAGGTTTCCTTAAAAGACTTACAGCTGTGTAAATTTTCCACCCCATTAAGACCCCTCAAATGACAGCCTGTGCCCCAGAACGTCTGTGCTGATCACCCTCACATTCCTAAAGCACCTAACATCCCACCTGCTTGCACATCTAATCTTTCATGCTGAGCCACACGGAATCACAGAGAAGCCCAGGCCAGAAGGAACTTCTGGGAGGCACCTTGACCAACTCACTGCTCAAGCCGAGTCCAGTGACTGTCTGGGCACGTTCTAAGTATCTCCCAGCATCTGAAAGTGAAATTGGCCTTTTTTTTTTTTTTCCTTTCTTTAAATTATTTAGACTTGTGTGAGAGGCTGGACTGAACAGCAAATAATAATGTAACAAGATGAATAATACAGGCAAACAGCTTTTTAGGACTATAAAAAGACCCCGGTAACACCTTGCTTGGATTTTTTCCTTCCCTACTTCAAGTGCGGTTACAGAAACACAAATCATTTTATTGATCACCATTATCAGAAGCTGCTGAAGAATAATTTTTTCTAGTACATAAAAGAAGAGTATGGCAGAGTGCGATGAACTGATACCATGGACAAAAAGTTGACGAAACTTTCTTCTCTAAAAGTCTCAGGGAGACCAAAAACAATCAGTTAGAAAACCCAAGAAACGACAGCATGGTAACTCTGCACTGCATGTTTCTCCTGCATAATTAATATTACAATTGAATTTTCACATCAATATAACTGCCCATGCAAAAGTCCTCTTCCTGCCAGAGGATAGAGTATGTGTTCATTGTCAGTCCTGAAAGTGGGATAAACTCCTGAGCAAGTTCAGTGTGAGCACTGATGTATTGACACATCACAGGTACACGCCGTGGGGTGCGTGGGAATTTCTGGCATTGCAGATAACTAATGGTCTCAAATGCAAAATAAAATATTCTATTATCTGTTCCTGAAATCATGCAAAACTGATGTATCCTCTGAGGTGACAGTGTGTTTAGCAACAGGTTCGGGGCATATTCCTTTTACATGGGTAGGTACATTCTTCGCTTTTGAATGTCTTATTCTGATACCATCATTTGTTTTTCCTAACTTGTCAGAAATTAAGTACATGCTTTTTTTAAACAAAAAAGAATCCCATCTGTTATTTTTCATAACAATGTTTTGTTTCTCACATTATGAGTTCATACAAATACATTTTATAGATACTGTCTTAAAATTGCACAATGTTTAATTACCAGTTCATTGACAGGTACAATATCTTTCTCAAATGTCACAAACTGAGAAACTCTAAGTAGCAGAAATGACCGTAATGCTTTCTAGAAGATTGTCCTTGTACCCTAAATAATTCCCCTTTCCTTCACACCTCCATCAATCGAATGTTAGTTCAAGGAGAAAAGTATTAGTTGAATAATTTCAGCTGTCAAAGACGACCTACCAATCAGTCAGGGACTTCAGTGTGTCCACTGAAAAAGGTTCCAAAGAGGACAACAACTAATAAAGAGAATGTCAATGTCAACATTACCTTATATACAGCATTTTGTGAGCCAGATGTTCAATGCTTTATCCCACACAGCCAACCGAGCAATGAGCAGGGTAATGTGACTGAGCCTGGAGGCCAGATCAGTCAATGACCCAAGCATTTTTGCATTGATCCAGTAGACTAAATTTACTACTGATCTCTGCCAATTTTTAATTTAGGATGAATCGTTCTGCTTTGAACAGCATATACTTACTCAGGATATTACAGCTGGCACATACAGGCACATGTTTGTGCCAATGGAAATTATTTGAGCATATTCCTTAACACAAGATAAAATTTCATCCCCCCAAAAATCAATTCTCAGTAAGGTGACACAACCTTATTGACCTCATTAGTAGTTTGCTGGGACTACAACCAATTTCGGATGAGCAGAAACCCCAGGAAATCTTTTGGGTTTGGCCAAATCAAAGTGTTTTAGTTCATACATAGCCACAAAAATTAAAACAAAACAAAACCCAAAACAACAATAACAAAAAACCAAACCAAACCAAACCAAAAAACACAAAAAACCCCCCCAAAACCAACAAAAAGACCCCCAAAACCAAACAAAAGGGGGAGGGGGAAGAA
>WEIV01018646.1:309-30082 GCA_013390005.1 Calyptomena viridis | reverse complement strand
AAAAAAAAAAAAAAAATCAAACCACCTGCTGGCACAAATGTATGAGCAACATTTCCAAAGCTGGTTTTCCTTATCCTACGGTGTCCTCAAGAAAGTCACAACTGTCTTGGTTCTTCTAATACAAGGAATGGATGTGGGAGCTTGAAGTAAAGTGCAACATCCAAGTTCAGCCACTGCAACACATCTTTAATTTACTTGTCCCTATCCAGCTGTTGATGTGGATGTGACTCTTCCTCTGTAATTTACCTTGTTTATTAATGAACAGTGATGTTGTCTGAGGACAATTCAAGGTAAAACTTCATGACTTCTTGGCGATGGGCTGCATAGAAATTTTGTGAGGCAAAAGGGGCATTAACTGTTTTTGAATCACCTCTCTTTTCCTCCCCGGGACTTCCCGGCACCGTCAGGCACATTGCAGTGGTTGCATCAAGAGGGTACATTAAAAGTCTCCATGCTCAGAGCAGTCATAACACTTTTACAGAAAAATGTATCTATTCCATTTTGAGCAAAAGTATACAGATTATGCCACTATATTTCACCCTTCACCTTGCAGACTATCTCAATAATGGAAAAGCCATTAAATAAACAAGATCCCTGAAAAATATTACTTTTTAAAAAATTCAACACCATGGTGATCTGTCTTTTCCTCAACAAAAGGAAATAAATCCAAACAATCTGGTTTCTTTGGTCTTACAGTGGCAAAAGTACAGGTTTACGCTTCTGTGGAATATTCCACAGGAAAATAAATTGTCCTTCCTACTCATTTATTTAGGCACTCAGCCAGTTACAGGCTATCAGACACACAGCCTACACAGATTACGAATTTACGAATAAACACCACCTCCTTTCATTCTGTGTAAATATAGATTTATTGCTTTTATGTGTTGGCTGCAGGTTTTTAAGCTACTGTCAGTTTTAATCTGTGAAAGACAACCAACCATGATCTCCAAGTTCATTTGCATGTGTCACTGACTACAAATCACTCTTGAGGACAACTCTGCAGGGCTTACCTTTGCCCATCATAGCAGAAAATCTGTAGATAGAGTCTCAACATGACACTTGGAAATATTGTTCATTTTTAACCACCATTTATAAGCAAGGCAAATAGTGCTTAAAGCCATAGATTGATAGAAGCTCTCATTTCAAGCTGAAACAGTGCACTCTAAGAATCTGACATATACCACTTCTTAGTAATTTCATTAGAAGACAGCCTTTGTTGTCAGAATTCAAGACTTCTGATATAAAAAAAAGCAAAGCAAATCCTATTGTAAGTTGTGGAACACAAAACTAACTGTCAAAATGGGATGAAAATGCAGCAATTTGTGGCATAACAGATTAAAAACACTTGGATGGTTGTTCTTTTCAGAATTATGCACATATTTGCAGGTAGGTAGGAAATAAGATGAGGGTAATCATATACCTGACGTTCATTGCAGTGAATTGCAGGGAAGCAATTTAATTATGTTGGTGCACTGAAGAACAATTGGTTAGTCTATTGACTCGCTAAGTTGCAACTTAATTGAACATTCTATGTATTTTCTATTCACAAATAACACTTCATGTGTATTTAAAGATTTTTTCTTTTTTTTTTTCAGCTCGTAAATCCTGATTTATACAGATTAACAATGTCTTTCATTTCTTTAAATGTCAATTTTCTACAATATAGCAATATTAATAATATGACTTTGTGTAACTATTCAGTTAAATAAAACACCATATTTGGTCTTGCCCCTACATCAGGACAGATATTATCACTAGCACTTAATTGCTCTTGATTAACATAATGGAAGTATGATATTAAATTTAAACAATATCCTAGGTTCCAGGAAGTCATGCTAAAACAGCTGATGAGGTTATGGTTTCATTTCTTTGCTTTATCATCCCCACTTAGCTGATGAAACCAACATAACACATTAACATATGCATTTCTTTGTGGTATCTTAAAACTCTGTATCTGCATGTTTTCAGTAGACAGAATCAGCAGCCCCTTCCTTTGTCCTCGTTACTTAGGCAATCACACTGCTCCAATGTGCATTATTTTCAGACCAATGATGTTTAAGGAGTTAATGGACCTAGGACCTCCAAGAGAACCTTTGTCCTCATTAACATCAAGGCTCAAATGAACATTTATGAAGCTAGTGCCTGAATCTGCAAAATCCCACATTCACTCCCCTCCTTCTGTTTGTGCCCTGAAGGTCACCATAAACACACACAGATTATACTCTTTGCTCCCCTTCTCAAACACACACAGCCTCCCCAGAGACACTATGACTGCAGATGGAAATTCCAGGTAACCCTGCAGTGAACTTGCCTGCTCAAAACTTGTGATCATTCTGATTGCTGCTGCTCCTGCCAGGTGTCAGAAAAACCCAGCTCAAGGACAGGTGGCCCTTCCTAGTGAAGCACCAATTTGTTTCCATGTCATTCCATAACACCCTGTAGAAGCTGAAGGACTACAGTGATTGCTAAGCATGCTGACACTGAGGTTCCATTTAGAGATAAAAAGGATTCCAGAATTTAAGTTCTTTATAGTACATGGCACTTGCCTTCTAAACCACCCTGCAATCTGTAACTTCTAAACTGAATTTAAAAACGTAACTGAAAAAAACAATTAGAACTGTAGTGCAGGCACAGAATTCCCAACTCAGATTATTTCATTCATGAATAGCTTTCAAATGAAACATGTTCTCTCAACTATATGTCTTCCACACAACTGTCAATTATGCATTAAATCTCAGCCAACACACGGGGGTGTAGGATTGCTCCTCCTTTACATGCTTCCCCAGCTCCTCCTGAGCCTGCAGCAGCATCCAGTGTGTCTCACAGGGGAACTCGGGGATCTGCTCTGACCCAGCCTGCTGACCTGGAACAGTAACACTTCTGCCCATCCAAATGGGAGACAAAGGAGTAAAGTCGAACATGTACAGCCCGACAAAAGCAGTGGAAAATTACCAGGTGGAAGGATGAGAATATAACTGGGGTTGAGAGAGCAGCAAGCAGAGGGGGCTGAATTGAGCCTGGGGACTGCAGTTGGAGTCCTCAAGGCCAGGGTCTGTCCTCACACCACATCACCTGTCTGCTGCCTTAATCAAAACAGAAAGAGAAGCTCCCTGTACCCTTCACAGCATCTCCTTCCTTCATCACAAGTGCAGTTTTACTCCTGTGGGAAGTGACAATGCAAAATTAAAGATCCCGGCAACACTCCTGGTGGACTCCACGTGGGACCCGGGGGAGGTGCACAGATATCTACATGGAGGTGTTTGGCATCTAAAGCCAGTTGACATGTCTGTGATCAAAAATCAGTGCTTCAATTGCAACCAAAAGTTGCATATCTGTGACAAGTTATTTTAACAAACAGACATTGTGGTTTGCTACTCAGAGAGGGTTTTTTCCCTATCATGACTCAAGGGTTTGTATATTAAGCAGCTGTATGCTTTGTCTTGCAATAGGCAGGGCTGTACCATGAAAGAGGGAAAGAACAGTTTCTACTTCACTGAATACCAGGTACATTTCTGATTTTAGGGATTTGTATGGGCAGATTTCCAGGATATGTTGTGTTAATCAAGTCATCCTCAGACAGATCACCTGGAACCCAACCACGTTATGCCAAGTAGTTCTGGTGGACAGTGACATCATCTGACATAACCAAATCATGTGCAGATGGTATTTGAAAACTGGACTCAAAACAACATAAGCAATGCTATATATTACTTGGCATGCCCATAAAACACCCATCAGAAAACACACAACACCGTGCCTGCAGGAACAAAGGAAAAATTCACGGATTTCAAGCGCCTACAGAATAAGGCAATATAGGTGCACATTCCAAGTAATAATGATAAACCTTCATTTCCTACTTAAAATTAATCTTTTTTTTTTCCTCTTTAAAATACATACAAATATGTATAAGTAAGTTTGTCCTTTTTTAAAATCTGTTAGCCATAAGGACCTATGTGCAATTCTCAGTGAAGACATAGCATAACTAAAATACCAATGAATACAAATTAAAATAATCTAAATTATCTGCAGGATTTTATGAAGAGAGAAATAGGTTTGATTTCAATCTTCTAAATATTGAAAACATATGCACTACTTAAACATTGCTAAAAGCAATTGGTTGAGTTTGCACTTATTTTTTAATCCCTGCTTTTACCACAGATCATTCATTTTTCAAACATTTCAAAGCATCACTCACTATCTTACAAACTTCCAAGGAAATCAAAGCAGATTAGATAGTGTTGTTTAAAATTGCTCTACATTTTAAATTAAGCAAAATGGCTTTTCAGGATGGCTAAGACTGTGGAAAGAAATCCGAAAAAACACAACCACCCGTATTTAATGCCTCTCATTTCAGAAAGTTATTTTTTAGGCACATGTGTGTTGTCTTCCCCCTCACGCCCCTTGGATACTTAACTCGTATTCTTGTGCTGGAGCTGTCATTAAAAAATGGTTTTAAAAAAGCTGTTAGAACAGTTCTAGTGCAGCCAGAAGAGCTTGGGCCCACCTTGCACCGCAAGCTCTATACTGTTAACCAGTCTTACCAAAATCAGTGGGTCACGGCACCGACCAGTCTGACAGGCTGCATCAGATGAGTGGCAGCCACAGGGCCAAATGGGTTTCACTCTGGACTTGTTTCTGCTGATTTTTTTTTTTCTCTTGCCAAGATACTGAGTCATGACTCAGATTATAAACATTACATATACATTTCGAGCACAGAATTTAATTGATTTGATCTCAGGTTTCCAATTACATTTAATAGCCTCCCTCTGCCCCCCTCCCTGCAATCACATGAAGTTTGTTTCTTTATGGCAATTACCCCTTCAGCACAGCCATGCCAAACTGTACTAAAACCAGCTTGGCTGCTTTATGGCATAAGTAAAATCGAACCCATTAAGGGAAAATCTGATAGAACATAGAACCCTTCAGCAAACCAAACTGCAGTGTTTATGACTGTTGAAATACATAACTTAATTTTACAATTACTTAAGACAGCTAATTGAAATAACTGCATAAGCCAACTTTCAGTGGAGTATTTGCAAGTAAAATTACTTAGGATTGTACAATTGAAAACTAAATTACAGTATGATTTTCAACTGTTTAGTTTTTCGTTTACATCTCTGTTATGCGGAAATTTTTCTTACTGTGTCTTAAAGCAGCAAAGTACCAAATATACAGGCTTTTTTAAAATGTTTGTATATTTATATAGAGGAGTATGTATATGCATAAACCCTTCAAATTCTTCATATATATATTTATACTTCCATCTTCTCCCTGTGCAGTTTTAGAATAAAGACAACTAATGTATTGGTATGGGTTAGTTTTCTTACCTATATTGTTTTGGGCATGTCTTTTAGTCACCTTAGAGGTATGATTTTTTTCATCCTGAATAACTGGCTCTTCAGTTTGTTTGTTTGTCTTTAACTCTTAATTTTGATTTACCCAGAATCAAGCAAAAGCAGGGAACGAAGATTTGTAGCTAAAACAGGCTAAAATTCTCAACTTCACATCAAGTATGCTGCTGTGCTTTAAAAGACATGACCCTGAAGTCCTTAGGCACAGCTAGTCTTGAACAGCACCAAGCACTTCACACCACGAATCCAAAGCTAATGGTGTGACTCTTGTGTTTAGAGTGTGTGACGTGCACCCCACAGTTCACTAGAAAAGAAAGATGGTGTGTCTCGGGCTGGTGAAACACCAGATGAGACCTGCAAACACCAGCAGCAAGGAAAGCTCTCTCTCTCTAGGTTATCCATCACAGGATATTCTATAGCAGAGGGAACAAAATCTACTTTCTTCTTCGAGATCAATATTTCTCCCATCAAGAAGAGCAGGGAAGCAGTGACCCAAGCCCATCCTTACTAGGCAATACAACAAAGGAAAAGGAGTTTCCATTCACACCTGTATTTCTTTAAAGTTATAGCTGAAATTTTTATTTAAGTTTACCCTGACCTACTAACATTTTCTATTAACCAAAACTGCACTTTAACAATTTAAAAATTCAGGAAAACTAAAACCCACTCAAGTTAAATGTTAATCAAGTGTTACAAGATCACAGATCTCTTATATTTAAGAGAGTGTAGATGGATCTGAAAAACACATCAAAGTCTGTTACCCTCTTTCAGGCTTTTCACTTTCTCGTTCAACATTCTGAACTTCAGATTCCCATGCAGTTCTCGTTTTCCTTGTGGGGAAAATTTCAAAGCTGCAGTATCACCAGCAAAGCTGCAGGTCAAAGAGATGAAACAAACATCCTCTTGTGGTACTTTACAGAGATCCTCTAGTCCATGCTCCTAAAATATTTGAAAGGGACACATTTCCACTTGAGCAGTTGATACCTATAGAGAATAAAACCTCTGAAAATGTTATTTCAGGTTCTGCTGTGATTCTCAGAACTTGGGCTAAGTAGCAGTTAGTCTCCTACAGAACAGTTTATTTCTATACGTATATACTGAGATGCTCTTTCTCAGATGCTCTGAGATGTAGCAGGGAAGCTAACGAATTTTCCCATGCGTACCTCAGAGTCAAACTGTAGCTGGTGGAACAGAACAAGCACACCTTTCATTCCACATAACTCAACATATTTATAAACACAATATGAGAAATGAAAAAAAACTATATAAGAAGTGAAAAAAAACCTATATAAGAAACACACCTGTGCAATCTCCAGAATAAGCATTAAAGAAATAATAAACTGGGCTTTAACTCGGAAAACAAATGGATTTCTGAACAATAGAGGGTTTAATTGGAGGAAACATTTCATTTCCTAAAAAAAGCAAGGAATTCGTGGTAGATGTCTAAGCAAGACCTCGACAGCTGAGTCAGAAAGGGCTTAATTATCTACGTTTTACATCTTGTTAGATTTGTATTTTTTGTAATTAAGCCCTGAATCTGCAACAATCTTACAATCACTACAGTGATTAGTCCAGCTGTATTTATATTTTGTGTAAAGTTGATTTTACTTCTCATTTCTTCTTCACATTCCACTCTTGACAGTAAATTTACTTTGTGAAATGTGGCTGGGATTGGATTTGAAGCCTTCTGTTAAAATTAAACTACTTAGAAACCATATTCAAAGAAAACTGAATTTGGTAGAGAGGCATGCTAAGAACTGACCTTGGAAAATCGTCATCTTGCAAGGATGACTATGAAGAACTAGGCAAATCTATGAAGAAAGACGGGGTGCAGGACAAAGAAGAAAGCAGAGTCTGTGCAATTTTAAAGTCTGTATCAAGAACAATTTCCACATCTCTACAATGCCCAGCAGAAAGAAATCCATGTTGTAACTCTTAGTCCAACTCTTAGTCCAATGGTAATTTTCTACCATACTAGAAAATTAATTTTAAACTGTGCATGTCCATTCTTTACTAAGGTGCCCAATTGTTACAAAAAACCCCATTTTTTTCTAATAGCAATTGTTTGCTGACTCCTCCAAGACCAAGAAATGTCCGAAAGGACTAGTTCCCTGCAAGTTCACTTGTGTCTTCTGATCATCTCCTCATTTGATCTGGTAATTCTCCTGGTTTTCTCCTTGCTGAAAAGAGCGAGGCTTTGGCCTCACAACTGCACAATATTTTTGCATATTTGAACTGAAAACACATATGATTAAATCTTTCAGTACATAGTTCCTCATCCTCATAAGTCAATAGTATTGACAAGGAGGATATGGAGCAGACTTCTGCTTTCAGCTACGTGCTTTGCTTCAATTTATCATCCCTGGTAATTTTCCTCAGAAAATTAACATTGCAATAATTTTTTTCTGGCTAGAATTGTTTATGAAGAAAGAGTAAATATCAGAAACTGGAAGGGCTAATTGATCTCTCCAAATGCCCCTAAAAGCAAATACTGAGGCCGATCTTTAAGAGAATAAAGAAGGAAAAAAGAACAGAAGCTTTTTAAGTGTCAGAATTACACTCAACCTATTTTTGCACCTTATTTCTTGTTCCTCTTTTGCCTTCCCAACTCATGTCTTCTGTGATTTGCCTCAGAATGATTTTTGGTGATACTACAAATGAAAAAGAGCAAAATAATTAAATTCTGGCCACATCATGCTCTTCTTCTCCCTTGCAGAGGAAGACAAACACACTTAATATCAATATAAGCTGATTTCAGACTAAATAAAAAGCAGCATATACGTGGGTAAAGCAATTCTTTATCCACGTAAAAGAGTGCCTGTCACAATATGAAAGTGCTAAACCTCGGAATCAAATTTGTCATGATACAACTTCCATTGTAGTCTTGACTGTAGAAGACAGATCAAAAACTTGAAAAAACTTCTATTTAAAGAAAATTTAGTGAGCCACCACCAACCTCTAAAATGGGAAAAAAAATAAACCAGTCCAGAGAATAGTGCACTGTAAAGCAATACTCAATTTGTTCTCCGTTGCTGAGTGTTTACACTTAGCTGCTATGAATGGACAAGAGAACTGAACATTCAGAGAAACTTACACTGTCTTCATTCCTTAACTGTGGATTTTCCCCTTCCCAAATTAGCCCTGCAGCCTGGTTCATGCTTCTGCATTTAACTGACATCTCATCAGTCATCTTTGTGTGTGCTGCACAAGAACACACATAACAGTTGTGACCGAGTAAGTGAGAGCAGACCTGGAAGCATGCAGGCTGGATTTGTCCCAGAAGACACTTGTATGTTCTTCTGACAAGAGATGAGGAGCATCGTTGAAGCAGCCAGACCCAGTGGAAGGCTTTTGGCTGCTCTGGCGTGAGCCACCAGATGCTCCTGCTCAGGGAGTCGCTGACAGTGACTGCACAGAGGAGTTATTTTTACAGCACAGCCCCAGGGTGGTTGTGTTGGCACAACTAACACACTGCAGCATATGACTGAGGACAAGTGGTCTAGGCAAGGAAACAATTTCTTCAGGGAGCACTGTACCGAAGCTAAATTTCGACAAATGGCACCCACAAGCTGCGGTAATATTGTCAGTTTAAGGTCTGTGCTGAATTGAAAGGAAAAGTACTCTCATCTCCTAGCCCTCGACCAGTCTGTCTACTCTGGCTTGTGCCAGTCCTCACATTCACGAGGCCAAGGAGCTTAAGCAGACAAAATAAGCCAAGCCAAAGCAAAGAATAAAAAACCTACCCATTTTCAAAATCTCACTCTTGTGGTATTTTTGGGTACCACAATATAAGAAAGAAATTAAGTCATTAGAAAGTGTCCAAAGGAGGGCAACAAAGATGGTGAAAGGCCTTGAGGGGAAGCTGCGTGAGGAGCAGCTGAGGGCACTTGGTCTGTTCAGCCTGGTGAAGAGGAGGCTGAGAGGAGACCTCATTGCAGTGACAACGCCCTGGGGAGGGGAAGAAGAGGGGCAGGCCCTGATCTCTTCTATGTGACAACCAGTGACAGGTCCCAAGGGAATGGCCTGAAGTTGTGTCAGAGAGGGTTTAAGTTGGATACTAGAAAAAGATTCTTCACCCAGAAGGTGGTTGGGCACTGCCATGGGCACAGCCCCAAGGCTGCCAGAGCTCCAGAAGTATTTGGGAGATACTCCCAGACACAGGGTGTGACTCTTGGGGCTGTCCTGCACAGGGCCAGGAGTTGGACTGTGATGATCCTTGCGGGTCCCTTCCAACAGGGGATATTCTGAGATTCTACGATCAGGAGAATGTTTCTCTGCTCCTTTCAATTATTGACAAATAGTCAATGATGTAGGAAAGTGGGAAACTGCTTGCCTGGTTTGGGCTTGTTTGAACGTAATTAATCTTTAAAGTACCCGTATTCATGGAATCTTCAGAGTACTTTGTAGTTTTCCATGCAGGCTTTCATCTTGGACAGCCCATCCCTTCACAAATGGCAGCTCTGTATAATGAAACTGTGCTTTTTCAATTCAAAAATTTCAGTGAGCATTTAATAGAGAGAAAAGTAATTTTAACTACAGAACTAAAGTTTCAAGGGACTATGTGTATTACATAAAATTATGGTAAATAATACTTATTGCTAAGTATGATTAATTATAAATCAACCAACACATATTTCAGCAACTATACTGCAGTTTAAGTATGCAATATCATTATGGTTAAGAGTGAAGAATGTAAAGATGAAAGTGAATGTATTTTTATTGAATTGCAGCTCATAACCTTAGTATACATTTTTTTCATTCTTCATTAAGAAGAGGATGCCTCAGAGGGGAAAGACATCAATAATCCATGTACACATATGGCCACAAGGCCTCCTGAAATAAATATAGTCAGAGAACTCAACCAGAGCTCTTTGCTCCTCTGTGACTCCTATTTAGAGTTAAAAACTTACTGTTAAACTCCCTAGTGCCAGAACACTTTCAGGCTTCTCCTTTTAATCAGTTTCTTGAGGTAAAAGCAGAGCCTCAGAAAAAGTTACCATCTCACATTGCTTTCTCCTTCCTGTGTAGTTTCCCTTTCTGAGAAACCTTCAATTAAGGTTCCAGTGTTACTGTCAGTGTTTCACTTCACCACCAAAGCCACCCGGTGTACCTTTTCTCTGGCAACACAGCTCATAGCCCAGGGTCAAACCAGACTGAAAGCTCTGTAACACAGGTTCAGAATCACTTAATTCAGTTATACTGAATATTAAAAATATATTGAAATAATTGATATATTTCTGCAACAATGCACTAATATCTGATACAGTTGAGTATATCAATCAGTACATTGGAACAAGTTAAACTACCATAAAAAAAAATTTTTTTCTTCAAAAATATAACATGAAAACCAAATACAAACCTAGGTAAAAAACTGTTTTTTACCAATTTGCTCTGTGTAAAATACTCCTAGATTTCTCTGATTTCTATTGTCAAAGCAACACAGATGACTTATTTAAAAAAAAATCTTGAGAAAAATTAGTGTATTTTGCCTGGATAGTTCAGATACAAAAATCAGTATTTCAAAGTTGCATCGAGATTCTTTAATATGGTCCTGCATTAGTCATTACTCACACACCTTGCTGCAAGAACAAAAAGGTAACTGCCAGCACAACAGGGTTAGATCCACAGTGAACAAGCCACAAAGCACACTTCCTAAGAATTGCAAATTGCCCTATAGCAGTTGAGGATCAAATAAAATTTAACAGTTTTATTTACAAAATTTGATTACACCATGGGTACCACGGGTTTTATATTCCCCAGCCTTAAATCCACTGAAAAATATTCCTTAGGCTCAAATACAAGCTTAAGTCATGCAGCCATAAAAACAGACAATATTTTTAATGTAAGATAAAACCAAATTGCCTTTAACAATTCCACAGCATTTTCCACAGAAATAAAACTACTAGCTCTGATGTCCTGGCCCAAATCTAGTTTGGCTAATTAAATTCTCTTACCTGAATTTCCCTTACAGTTATTCATCTTCAGCACCTGTCCTAGAACACTGTGAATAGTTTAATAAATTCTGGCCCTAGCCCTAGACAACTGATGTAAAGCTTTCTGATCTGGCCAAGTTTCAAGGGGAAAAAGCTCCCTATATATATACATACATATCTGTGTACATATATGTATGTGTGTGTGCGTGCGTTTTGCTGATCTCAAAGCAGTCATCTAAATTTTTCTTGGGTTCCACAGGCTTCCTTAAAATTTATGCTTCCAAAAGCATAAATTATGCTTTTTACACTTCCAAAAGAAAGAGGAAAAGGACGTCATGTCAGAGCCATCAGCCAGATTGTCTTAGAGGCAGGAACTCACGACTGTTGATCTCAGGCCTCCGAGGCCACCATGATCCAGCATCCAGCAGCTTGCTTAGGAAAAAGGAGTCTGAATTCAGAAGACCCCTGGTTTTTGCAACAAGTGGAGGACTTGAGATGTGGGAAACAACTTCAATAAAGTTGAAATGTCATTGAATGCTTGGGAACTTAGTATTCACTGACCTGGTTGAAAGTTTAGGAAATGCTTTCCATTCAAAATTACTTGGTGTTTACAAAGCCATGCCTGGGGCTTGTGGGGCTGCCAGGGCAGCAATATATCTACACTTCCTAGTGAATGAGGTATTTGGAAGAAGTTGGGCATTCTCTCCTCAGCCCACCCTCTCCCACCATGTGAACACATGCATCCAGACAGATCAATTCGGTCCTGCTGATCAAATAGCCTGGGTTTTGACCAGTTACTGATCAGCACAACCAGGATTTGGTCTCGTTAGGCTGCTCCCAGAGCTGTCTGCTGATTAGTTGTGTATGTCAAACAAGGTGGGGTTTCTAAGGAAACACTGTCATTTCTATTAAATCACTTGATGCAATTAAAAAACATTCATGCTTCTGAGAATATAAACTCACCAAGTTCATCCATTCTCGAGAACAGATTGTAATGTTTCCACATAAAGTGGTGCAGGAGCTGGGCCAATTTTGCTTTAACATTGGGGCTGTCACCCAAATTGCTCATTCAAAAGTATTGTTATATCCCTAGAGGGTATCCTTATTCTTTACAGGTATTCCAGACATTTGAGATGATTATCATTGTACATCCATTTAATTAGGTGGAGCTAAAACTACATTATTCATTGATTAATTTAGTCACTGATATATTTCTGACTTGCCTAGCTCCTAATGATGTAAGATTTCTGCCCATAATGAGGTTCAGTTTTTCTCCCAAATTGCAAGTCTTCAATCAAATCACATCGAGAAGTGAAGAAAACTCATCACAGAGAGCTTTGAAATAATCTGTGCAAAGACCATTTGTTATAAATGATTCTGCTTAGAACCTTGGTAATTTGCAAACTTGCTTACAGTTGGCAAGTCCTGATGGAGTTGTGAAAAAACCCACAGAAACAATAAGAAATAAAAAAAAGGACAAGTAACTTGGAACAAGCTGACCTAGAATTAAATGATGAGTTGGCCTTTGAAGCATTTTAAGAGCCAAATATAAAACAACTTTTAAGTTTCTTTTTCCCATCCCTCAAGGTCCGTCATATTTCTTCATTAAGTAGTACAGCTGAGGAATAGATTCAGTTCTGTTTCTTGATATACTTTTTCCCCCTTAATTACTCCCAGATAGAACTGTATGTGACATACAGAATCAATATATGCACCAGAATCATTCTCTCTCCAAAGTACTCAAGCCAGAAAGAAATGGTCTGAGCAAAGGTACTGCAATTCATCCATATATTTTCTAAATGAAGAAGCTGTAACTTCAATCCCCAAAATCACTGCAGAATACTAAGTTTAGTGTAAATATCTATGGAATTCCACCTTCCTCATCTATTTTAAAGAAAATTCCTTACCTTAAAACCATTAAATTTTAACAGCTTGTTTTGACAAGGGCAGAATGGAATAGATAACTTGTCTGCAACAACATAAAATAATGTCCTAGTGATCTATAAAGGCCAATTGTCTGAAACAAGTCTCATAATACACGCAGCCACTTTCCATCCTGAGACCAGTAAATAGCTCTTCACTGTTCTGACAAAGTCCATACTGCAAGTGTTAAAGCGGAGTTTTCTCGTCCATCTTCATTTTTTTTTTTTTTAATCTCCAGTATAAAGCAGAAATTTTATTTCAGCTGTGTTTGCATCATTAGCTTGCTGGCAATCACATAGCCTAAATTATCCAGGCAGGCAGTTTCATTTAACGAGTCCTCTTGACGGAAAAGAGCAGCAATCAAATCAGTCAGCCCAAATTATCCTTGACATTAACAAAGGGCTCTAGGATCATTCTAAGAAATTACTTTCTTCTATTATCAAGCTGATGATGTTGTAGATGCCTCTGCCACATCACAGCACAAAACGTAGTTTAATATATGTGTTTATAAGAGCATGTAATTTTCATTGCCACTGTTTGTTATACTCCATGTTTTATTAAAGCATGCTAAATATACCTGATCTGTGTATGTGTGCACACATGTCATTGAAAGGAGTAACAGCATGTGCTCACTTCTGCTAAGCAGCCACGGGCAAAAGTAAAAGCAAACAGCCAGGTCCCAGTCTTACGGTCTCATCGACCGTGAAGCCAAGAAAGCTTTGCAGATTATTCCTCTGCATCACTGCAGGATTAAGCTCTTATCCTCTTAGAGACCAAATGAACTAGAATGAGTTTTCATGTGTTCCCAGTCAATGGTGATTTCTCACTCATCTCCAGTGCCTGGTGTTCAACTTCTCCTAGATCTTTATCAAGGCAAGTCCAAGTTAGAACATCTTATTTTAAAAGCTTATAGGGTTCACATGGGGGAGAAAGATATCGGGAGTTCTCCATTGATCAAGTGTGAAGAAAGAAAAAAAAATCTTCACACCCTCAGTAATCAGCAAAGTTTTCTCTGAAAGAGAAATGAAAGCCTCTAGCTCTTAAATTTAACAAGTATTATTTTGTAATCCAGGGCCCAAAGGACATTGCTGTTTCTGAAGTGGTCAGGTAATAGGCTCTGTATTCATAGCTCATTGATTTGACATACAAAAACAAAACAATCAAATATTATCAAGAATTTTAGAATCTGTCACAATTATTTCAACTTTAGGAAAAAATGCACAAAAGGCTAGAGCTGTCAAATGGTTAAGAGAAAAATTAGAGGAAAATATATTCAAGCTTCAAAAAGAGTATTAAAAAATCCTACTGGGAGCAAAAACCTATTTAAAACTAGGAAAATAGCTTCCACTGAAAAGAACCCATAAAACACAGGATGTAGGATTTCCCCACCCTCACCCCCCCAGATAAACACAATGAGTTAAAACACCAACTTTGTGGTAAAAGACAAAGACATTTCTGGTTCAGGACTGAGCAATGGCAGAGGCACAATACCTTATCTAAAATTATAGGCTCATAATGCAAACAAATTTTTACCAGACACATAAATCTGGTCTGTATAAGGAATATACTGACCAACCTCAAATATACCACATCTGAGTGAGAATTCCTGTTTCTTTTTAAACTAAAAACTAATAAATATGTAAGATTGCAGTATGGTTGGTGAAGACATAGTTCTGACATTGAAGGCTGACATTGATTTTACACATCCCCAGCCTTCATTTGCTAGACAAGTTTTCTGCATACCCAATGGTATGAAATCAGTTATTACACATTCTCCTCTCCAGTTGCATGCTATTAAATACATTTTCCTGTGTAAATAGGCATATCGTGCTAACAGTTTTCAGGTGTTTGTTGCAGTTCCTTTGCCCAAAATGCACACGCTACTTCTAGACAGGCAGACTGAGCTTCAGCAGAATATTGCTCATATACAACTAGAATAATAGATTCATATGTAGATTGATTTGACGGATTACACTGGTTTCTGGATCCAATTACACCTCTTAAATCTACCTTCATAAATCACTGTCTTCCTAATTGTAAATCTTGCCATGACACAGCTCATTTTCTAGTACAGTGTGTCAAATATCCACGTAAATGATTGTAGGGTCGCATCAAAATCAGTGGTTCATCATGACATATATTTTACAGAAAAAGTGATCATCAACCTCTGTCCTCAGACCTGAGTTTAGGTTAAGATCAGACCATGAGACCACACCTAATTTACCTTAGTTGGCTCAGCAGCAGGCTTCTTGCCTTTTGCAGGGAGTGTCTACACTGGGTTCCCACAGGTGTACGGTATGTTAGATATCAGAAATAGCAACCATTCTTCACCAGGGTATTCCTTTGATTTGTTTGCCTATTAGGCTACACAAGGAAAAAAGTTAAAAGCAATGCCAACTGTCTCAGGAGCAAGGATTGTTTCACTTCAGTGAAGGGGATTTACTTTTCCCATTGAACTCTGATGCCATGTTGCAGATTACAAGTCAGTATGTTGACACTTCTGTATTACATTTTTATTACTATTTCAGATTAAGCAATTTTTGCCTTAAAAATAAATACTAAGCCCTTGGGGAATACAACAAAATTATCCATTCAATGGATATTCTGTACGGACATTATAGATGTCAGTGATTTGGCCATAAATCAGTTGCTGAGCAGAACTAGAGACAAGGAAAAAATCCCAAAATTTCCAAACAGCTTGTTATCGTTACTTATGTCAAGTGTCTATAAAGGCAGTCAGAAAAGTTGCAGCCCCCCACTCTGAGGTTGCAAGCCTTTGAACTTTTATAAACAGTGCAGCCTTTCAGAGATCAGCTTCTGTGCTTATGCCTGAATTCAGCTGGATAATGAATAAAAAGAAAATGCATTTGATCAGATAAGAGCCCATGCAGTTATTGAGTGTGAGTGTCCTCAAAAAGGAAAAGCTGGGAATAAAGCCCCTAAGTTCTGAAAAAATCAGATCCTATATTCCTCCTTCCCTTTTAGCTTTTAAAACTCCATGTGGCAAATCCTACTCCAGATCCTTAACATATTCAACTTTTAACAGACCTAAGAGAATAATGACTTGGAATAATAATTTCACTGATACAAACAACCCTCCTGAGCTAAGTATGTTTTCTCTTCATGCCATGAATTCCCTAAGGTTACTATTCATTATCAACCACTTCTGAAAACACAAGTAAAAAATCTATCCAGATAACATGACCAAGTCTCCACCAGCCCATTACCACTGAAAGCACATCTAGTTGGACTGATCAGGGGGAGGGGAGGCCACATGGGTGGCCCCAAGACTGAAAATCTAAACAATCCATTATACTGAATAATTTTTATTTTATTTGCAAAATACAAACTTAAGCCCTTCCTCATTTCAAGCATGTTCTCCTTCTCACTTCATAGAATTTAACTTGCATAATTAATCAGCTTCAACTATGAGAAAGAATTATGCAAAAGACTTGAAAAGAGGGTAACAATAAAAGAGCTGAATACACAATTTTCAAGACTTCAAAGCAATAATGTTTTCTTGAAGATGCACAGCAGAGACTGCCTGAGGTAAGATATCTTTACTTGTGCAACAGGGACTCATCCAGAGTATTATTAAAAGGGCTGACTTGCAAAATAAAAAAAAAAAGGTTTGATTTTGGTCTAAAAATTAATTCTGGCCAATAAGAGAAGCATGAAGACTAACATGTTGAGCTTTAAAGGTAAAACTCCTTTAAGGTAAGGCTGTTACTGAAAATCAGTGATGTGAAAGAAAACATGACAAAAGCCAGCTTGCTTTTGAGTGATCAGCAGTAAAGTACAAAGTTTTAAGAATAGTCTTCATCACTTTGAAATTTATATAGGACATGTGCAACAACACTACAAGGTTTTAAATGCATCTCACTGAATCCTCAAGAAATGCAGCTGATGGCAACACAACTGATGGCAGAGAATAGCCTATCATTATTTTATAGTACCTGCAAGTCAGTAAAAAGTATATATATAAAATGGTAAATAAGATCACAATTCTTAGAAACTTGCAATATCCTGAAATTTTTAAGTATCCTTCTCAACTATTCTACATTAACATAAGACAATAGAGAGAAAACCTAAAATCCTTCCAAGTTTTGCCTGAGCATTTTTTGAACTAAGGAATAACAGCCTGTACATTACTAACTAGTTCTCTCCACCTTAATAAAATGTAGATGATTTACTAATCTTTCTGTAAAGTAGTGAATAAAAATACCATTAGCGTTAGTGAAGCATCTTTGAAAAGCATCACATGTCACTATGAAGCCGGGAGCTGGTATTTACCAGATGTATCATCTCGTAGTAGATACTAAAATGACACGAAGACCCTGCTACGTATCAACTAAGGTCTAAAATATTACTAGTTATACTTTTGTAAAAAGACTATCCAATATCTCTTAGGACTTCAGCTATTACTGCAGCATCCAAAGCTCGGAGAAGTGATGGGAAATAAAATTCTTCCTCGTGGAAAAGAAAAACACTGATAAAAACTATTTAAGACCATATTAGCATTCAAAATATGAAAATATTACCAGAGGAACTGGGTCTAAGCAAATTCAGTCTGGAAATCAAACTAAGTCCAAGCTACCAGCAGAATGAGGTTATAGAAATATAACCTCACCCAGAACAATGGCAAAGAAACATGAATTTAAAAAGTAAATGGTAAACTACTCTTTTGCAGCTATATTTCACACAACTTAAAACTAGTTAGTTGTTCTTTTCTGTTAGATGCCTATTGCGAAACTGCATATCACTTAGATGATTACATTGTTATTTTGGAATTGGAATGGAGTTCCTGAGCAGCAGCTGCCATAATAAAAGAATCTTTTCTTTCTAATACTCAAAGAGGGTTCTTTTCTAGCCCTTTTTCAGCAACGTTATAGTCAAACACAAACTGTCAAAGAAATGTTCAATTTTTCTTCCAGTAAGATAGGACAATACATTAAAGTAAATCCAATTTGAGTACCTTGAAGCAAGTGTGAATATTTTACCAAGTTATTTAATAATTGATCTTAAATATCCCAGCAGGGGAAGAGTAATTCTTATTTCCTGACATTTTCTTCCACTCTTCTGAAACTTCACCATCACAATTTTTTGTCAAGCAAAAAAGAGATCTAAACCCTTAGTGCAAGCCTGTAGGCACATTCTTGCACCCAACACACTGTCAGTACATTGCATATTAATAGCCATAACTGCATTTCTGTGTATTTCTACGAAAGCCCATAAAAGACAAGACTGCCTGTTCCACCTCATCACAACATCTAGCCTGAGAAAATGAGATGATATAACCCTCCTCCTCTCACTCTGTCCCTTTTCTTTCCTTACTCAACATTTTGCCCTTTCTTTTCCTCAGTGAGGTATCAGGAAGACCAAAAGATAATTCCTCCCCCACATACACAAACTTCAAATCAGGTTACAATATCGAGGCTGAATTTTCTTTGCTTCAATGTAGGCAATACTGTCTAGAGTTTCAGCTTCGTTTAACAGGTACAAATGTTTTTCTTTAAAGTCTTGAGCTATCAGCATAAGCAATGAAAACACAGTGAACTTCCCAGACAGACTTCAGAAAGTGTCAGAACACAAAACTGATACCTGCAATATGTTCATATGGCAAACCCAAGGTGAATTACTGATCTGAACCATTTATGCAGCTCTCCAAGAGGGCTGTGCTTCGGTGGAACACCTGCCTCTCTGTAGTGACCTGAGCGGAGCACGTCCATCGCCGGCCCCGCCAGCGCCACCCGGGAGGTGCAGCCGGCCCGGCTCCCACTGCAGCCCAGCACTTTTGGTAAGACATGGCAGTTCAAATCTGTGCAACTGAACATCAAACCGGCCCGTAACAAAAATACTTCTATTCATTTGACAAGTGAAAACCACTTATATTCCTAAAATAAAATATTTAAGTTCCACAAAGGAAAATAATTTGATAACAGGAACTGTCCTAGAGATTCTTCAGTCCGGGCAATCAGACACAAAATTCTTGAACAGCTTTAGCAATTTCATAAGTATGAAGAAAGAGGAAGGTTTTTTTCTATTTTTAATTTCAGGACGAGTCTAATAATAAGTTTGAGGGAAAGAAGCCCACCTTCATTCTTTGGTTCCCAGATAGCAGGTAGCCAGTCGTGGAAACAAAGATCAGAGAATTTGGTTCCAAAACCACTTATGTAGTCATCTAGAGAAGAAGGAAAAGCTCTCAAAGTTGTGCTTCCAGCCTTTGTGAAATAGAAGGGATTATCTAAGAGATTATGAAGATGACATGATGTATCTATATTTTAAATCTGCAGCTTGTCATAGAGATGGTTTTTCAAATACCAGAAATATATATTTTTTTACACATGAAGCTGTTAGTTCTTTCTGTAGATTTTGCAAAAGCTTTTGTCTACACAAGCTTTTTACAGCCTACAACAAAATTTACTTCTGAGCTCAAAACACCTAGTTAGAAGACAATACCCTCTCACTCTTTGTATTTGTTACATTATCACTATATGACAACAAATAAGGCAAAATTTGCTTGTTTCTTTACATGGCCGTGTAGCAGTAAGCTGAGTCACAGTATCACGGTGTGAACTAACTCCCCCTTCTCGGTTCTGCATATAGACAGCAGTAATTGCTTTTTAAGTAATTCTAATGAAAACCAAGAAGGTTCATCCTAGATTCCCTCAAGTTAACTCTGATTAGTGGCTTTACACAGACTGTACATCTTTGTTGAAATGATCAAAAGAGAAAATCCCTTTAAGCAGCAACAAAGTACATTCTCCACTCAGAAGCATAAAAGCCACTTATATTTCACTTAAATCCTACCTCTAACATCCGAGTTCTGCTGTGTCAGTTTTTCTGGCTCTCACATGTACTATTTCAACCCATCTGTCACTACGAACACCTACAAATATGAAACAGCAGGAACTGTACAAAAAGTAACTATTAACAAAAATACTCATGCAGCAAAAATTTAGTATGGGAAGAAACCAGTACAATATGCATACCACCAAGAACTTGGTACACGTCTTAGAAGCATTCAAGTCTTCCTTTAAAAAGCTGGCTTTTCTTTCCAAACTGGAAGCAGACTCCCTCAAAACTCCCTCCTACACAGACTAAAACATTCTAGATACAAGCAAACAATCAATCCTTGAACTGTCCAAATAGTGGGTAAATGCACATCATTTGTTCAAGGCTTGTTATACCAAAAATGAGGATTTCGAAGATAAACCACAGCATTTCACATACTCTTGTGCTTTTTTCTCTCGGATTAATCCCTCCCTTTTATCCCTTTTGAGCACTCTGCTACAGAAATGGATTTTGCATTGTGGTCTTCAGGGTGTGTTATAAGACACATCACCCTTTGTCAAATTATTTCCTTCATTTGATAAATTGCTAGAATTCCAGGGGGAAAAAAAGACAAATCAGAGTTGCAAAAACATGCAACAGCTGGTCTAAACACGAGGCACTAAAGACACCCCATCTCATTCTAAAAATAGAAGCACTTAAATAGAATTACTGCACATTTTCTCCAGTGGAAATACAGCTAATGTGCCATTAGTTACAACTCATTGAGTCGGACCGGAAAGTCAGAACACCAGCACAGAGACCTGCCTCTGTCAGTGAAGTGACTGATCCCAATTATACATTGAAAGTGATCTTTAAGCAACACAAGCAAGGAAGGGATTTTCATATTAAAAAATAATGTCATACATATTTCAAGCAATTAATGTATGGAAAGAAGGGGACAGGAAAAGACAGATACACAACAAAAAGATACAAATGTAGAATCACGTGTGAAAAACAACCTGCATCACTCACCTGCTCTCCTACTGCAATACAACAGAACCTGGATCAAGCCCAAAGAAGAGCTATTCTTACTCAGATATTCTTCTCATCTAAATCAATATTTTCAGCAGTACAGTATTGAAAAACAAAGCATTCAAATGAAGATCATTAGTCTGAGTGATTTATTAAATCTCTGCTAATAGTTTTTTAATTTACATTAAAATGGTTAAGAAAGCAGAAGCTTTTGAATTTTTTGTATATTCCATCAACGCTTTTTTATGGCAGAGACAGATTTAAGGAATGTGGGATGAGACAAACTAGAAGACGGTGTAACTTCCTCTCAGAACAGCAGTGTCAGCAGAGCTGTTAGCCATGCTACCTCATGTCTCATCTCCTCTGTTACTCAGTCACACACTAGCTCACTCTGCAAACAACCAGAAGGCAAAAGCAGTTTTAAAACAAAGAAAAATAACGAAAATCCCCACAAACACCTTTTTGCTTGACTTTCTCCCAAAATGGCTCCATATCAGTAAACCACTTCATAGAGGTCCTTAACATCTGCCATAACATAAAGTCCCCTTACATCACAAAAACTCTAGTACATAAAAGCATAAAGTAACGTCACATGTTACAGTGAAGAGCTCCCTTTCCTAAGACAGGTATCTCTCCTGTCCACATTTTACAGACTCACATTACACAGGCCAAAGTTGCATTAGAATGAGCTAAAGATCTCAGTGAGATGTTGACTCGCTTAAGATGTCAAAAAGCTTAGAATTTACTACTTCAGTTCCCCGTATCCTCAAATATTAGATCCTGATTCCCTCAGCAGTTTATAGTTAATGTTTTGAAGAACTGAAAAACCCTCAAATATATCAAGGAACTTCAAAAGCCCACAGCAGTGCAGGTGTTGCAAGCAAAAAAAGTACATTCCCAACCTACAAAAACCAAGCCTCAGATGATCAGAGTTGACAGATTTTTAGAAAATGAACCAGTGAAGATTTTCAGCTCTGAAGTGGTGAAGGAGATAACTCAGAGAAGAACTATGTAAGGTCAATAAAGGCAGTCTTGTAACACACTGTGGCACCACCAAGATCTTGATGACAGATCTCACAGCCTTGTCCTTTCTCACAAAAACTCTGGTTGGTAGTAAAACATTCACTGTGCAGTAGCATCCAGAGCTCTTCCATATTATATACACATACAGGACAAAAAGATGACTATTACCACAAAAAAACCCAACCAAAGAAAACCCCACTTCAATCAGAACAAAACACACACAAAACCCCCTTAAACTCAAATTATTCTGCAGTATATAAAAAAAATTCTGCTGAATTTTACGAGATTTGAAATCTACAGAAATACAGAGATCCAACAGCACATCCTCATACATTTTCAGAAGCTAGGGTTGGTTATACAAGAGACTTCACACAGAAGAAAGAACATGAGAACATTCCCCTCAAGACTAAGCATGGAAATAAAATACATCTGAACTGACCAAGGAACATACTAACTTATGCCACATATTTAATCCATTTGATCCATTTTTAACTGTTCTAAAATCCAGCTAGTAGAACATAGTAACTGGATATGCCTCTTACCAAGAAAGCTATATTGTAGTCTAGATTTGAGGAAAAAAAAAAAAAAGCTTAGGACAGATGGAATAAAGTCAAAACAAAAATTAATTTATTAATCCCAGTGGGTATGTTCTTCTAACAGTTGATATATAACTAACTTTTGTAGCCATGACAAATGTAGAAAAGACTGATCTGAATAAAACGTGAGGCTTTTAAATAGAAAAATAAGAAACAGTTTCACTTATGTTTCATTTGTTGATTGCGTTGCAAAAAGCTGAAGTACTACATGAATGTTATGTGTACATACATCTGAAGCTATTTGATTTGAATACTGAAACATAACAAAATCCGGAAGATTGTATTTAATGACTTCTTTGAAGCTCACAGTGGCTGCTTTTCCTGCATTCTTAATTCCATGCATTATTTAGAAGACTCTCTCCATATACTAGAAAGCAGCACTGGATATGTAGTAACTGTTCATATTGATTATAACATCTACATTGCCATTTTTATGATTATGTGACAATATATATTCTAAGTGTTTCTAGTTACTATAGAGATTCTATGAACACTCTATACACATTCTTTCCTTGAAATAACCAAATCAGAATCCTATTGCCATAGCAGCAAGATGCTTTTTGAAGCCCAGATGAGCCAGGTGACTGTTACTGGAGCCCAGCAAGGTAAATTACCTCATCCACCCATCTGCCTCTGTAATGGGACAGAAGGGAAAGGCCTGCACACACATCTGCATCTCAGTCTGATACGCAGCATGTCTGCAGCAGAGAGCTTCCAAAAAGCAGCAGAAGGATCTAAAGAAGATCTTCCAGTTCTCACAGTTCCCGATTAGTAAAAAAAAATCCCCCAAAAAAGGAATGGAGCCCTCCCTCCCCTTATTATTCAAAACACACATTTCTAAGCAAGAATATACATTGGTTTTCAAGCCAATACTCAATTAACCTGTTAAATAACCTATCTGTTAAATAAGCATATCTCATCTGTAATTTTAGCCACCTGTCATTCATTCCAGACAACAGGCAATACAAGTCCCACCACTGTACAAGTTTATAGTCTGTTATACACAGCAAATGTTTTGGGATTCAGCGTTCACTGAACACGTTATCACAGTCTAATGGCAAAGCAAAGATAGAAACATTTTTCCATTTCAATCCAGTTGCATATTTGCTTGCAATCTACCTTTTAAGAATACTAAAGAGATCTTTGCTTAGAAATCTAGATTGCCCAGCAATTGTGCTAGCCATTTTCCATTCCAATAAAATAATGAAAAAATCTAACATGAACAGTTAAAAGTCTGGTTTTATTGAAGTGACTGTATTTTTCTGAATAGAAATAAATTACAAAAGTTCCCACATAAATCTAATGATTACAGATATTTGCATGGGTACTTTGATTCCGTCTCCCCAGAAAATCCCAAAACAACAACACCCAAACCATTATTTATTTTGGCAAACTCAGGGTTTGAAATACAGCGCATTACAAATAAAATAAAATAAAAGTAAGTATTAGCATTAACAGTTGCTTACAACAGAGAAGAAAATCTCACTAAAAATATTTAAACAACGGGGAGCGAAAGAGAGCATTCCAATGCACAATTGCATTTTCAAAGAGTATGTTGCAACCCACAATGCCAGAAGCAGTGGATTAACCCAGTTTCACTGGGCACAAGACTAGAATCTATTGCTGAGTGCAGCTGCCAGTGCCACCTGCATATCTCTGGCTCCAGTCACGTCTCACAAGTAAGCCAAAGGGTGATTTCAGGATGCTGCACTGTCCATTTCAATTTTTTTCGTGAAAAACAAAATGAAAATATGACCAGTATAAACTTAGAAGGCTGGAAGCTGCTAACCACATCTCTCTAGAAGCTTTAGTCAAAACCTGGTATAGTTTGTGCCTGTCATATTTTCCCAGCATATAAAATTACATCAGTTCAATATTTGTTTCCATGTGCTTGCCTAAAACAGCCTTTCCCACCTGATCTAGAGTGTTTGGGATAGCCAGTGAGGAAATTGCTACTGCCAAGATTCAATGGCAAGCAAAGCCAATTGTGTAAAAGTTGGTCGATATATGCAAGATAACCCAGGACTCGCATGTTTCCACCAGCACTTTACAGCTGCTTTTCCTAAGAAAGGGAATTCCATTTTTTCCTATTTTATACTGCCTGTGATCTTCCATGAGATACTTAGGCCCAGATCCAACAAAAGACTTACAAAATCCCAATCAAAGGCAACTAAACTCATTACAGATACTACATTACCCTCAGATGCCCAAGACCGCCCCGAACCGAACAGTTCTCACTGAGGTGTAGTTAGGATTTAGATGAAAGATTCACTGGCAAGCCCTCTCAAAAGGTCAATCACACAAAGAAACTTGGAGAAGTTACCCCTTGGGTACCCCCTCTCAGACACTACAGAATTCACTGTCTTAAATACAGTGGGTGCATCTGGAGGTGATGCCAAATCTTTCTAAATGACTACGTGGTCTGAGCAATCAACCAGCATGTGGAACTCAAATTAGTCCTTTCCTTCACCTAAAAAATTTCAGACTCCTATTTCCTCAATAGACACATCACAGTGAACTACAGCAGTTAACTAGTTTCAAACAGTTCTTAGAACAGAAATTTTAATTTCTGGTTCATGGACAGCTGCCTGAAATTTAATTTGTTCATCACCCTTCATTTGATCTGGATTGTAATTTTCCTTTAGCTTGAATTTAGTGTGGTTCCTCGCATTACTGAGGAAGAAGTATAAAATGCTATTTCAATGCTGGGCATAGATGCATTTGGACTACAAATACAGCAGGGCTCTGTAGTTGCCCAGCCTAAAAGGTGTGACAGTACTTCCCTCCTGAAGATCTGTGTGAAAACTGTTCCACTTGTGTTTTGCAAGACATTCCAGCCCCAGAATGACAGGGGTAGTACTAGTCCACACATTAAAAAGGGCATTTTTCTGGGCTTACTCAGTAACAAGGCAGAATTCTCTTTTCATCATTCAGAGACATGAACTGACAGAATAAAATAAAGAAGTCATCTCTATGTTGTGATGAAAGCATTCTTACACAGAACATCTTTTAAAAACACACAGAAGCATTTCATAAGGGAAAAAAAAGAAAAACTATTTGGTAAAGAACATTATTAGGAAAAACTTAGTTAAGAATTGTTTCAGCTTTAAGTTGCTTAGCACTGCGCAAACCGCCTGCTGTGGCACACAGTAAAGCCTGACTTCACTTGTCAATAATTTCTTGTTCTCATTTCCTATGAAGAGGAAATCAAATCCATACAGATAGCAGAGGCCTTCTAAGAATACAAGTTTCTTCAACAGGTTTATTTGGACTTGCCTGTTGAGCCCTCATCAAGAACACAGGTTATGCCAGAAGCACAAGTTTGTTGTGGAAGAAGAAAAAGATTAAGAATGTCAATCTTCACTAACACTTTTATGAAAAATTACCTCATTGGGCTTGTTAGATCTTTTTCCCTTCGATTGAACTGTGCACTGGGATAATTCATGGCACAGCTTCCAAAAAAGCTTTTAGTCAGCAGCACTTCTGTCTGCCTTAGGGTAAGAAAAGCCTCCTGCTTTCATCTCCCATGGAGCTTTAAAAGCAGTTCTGATTTCTCTTCATGTGAAGAACTGCCATCTAGCTTTCACTAAAGGCTAGATTAGGGTTAGATCTGAATCTGAGGCTAGCCAAGGGAAAAAAAAAAAACAACACAGGAATGAATGATGTCAGCCTGAGGGAAAGTCTAAACAATAAAAATACTGTATCATGCAGCTTGCTTCCCTTCTTCCTAGTGCACCAGCCTCTCTGACTTCCAAGTTCACTACACTGCAGATCTTTGCTAGTGCATTAATTCTGTCCGTACTCTCATTCAAGGGATTATCTGTAAGTTCAGAAGAACGTGAGCACAGGTTGTTATTTGCGTTGCTCTAACGCATGAGAGCAAAGCATAAGGTCTAATGCTGCAACAGTCCGTTCGACCAAACCGCTTCCCTCTCCCTCTCTCAACAGAAGTGACATTTGTGTGACTTGGCAACGAGCAGCTCAGGGAGGAGATTGGCTGAAAACTAATCGCTAGTGAGAAAATCCAAAGTCTTGGCCTACCTCAGTTAAATCAGATCATCTTTTGGTTGTGCGCACACCAAAGCCAAAAAGAACATTCCGCAGGAAAAGTGGACCTGCAGCCACTCAAAATTAAAACTGGCTCATCAACTAAATATTAATGCTGCAAGTGTTCAGATGATTAGCTGCTGATTTCATTCTAAAATTATATCCCTATTTTATCTCAAAATGAAATCAGGCACATGGTTACATCCTTCAGGTTTTGAAATTCTTTACACGAAATACTGATATGAGAAGGAGGGCTGACGATATTTACCACGTGATTTACATTGAGACAGGACTGCCTGACTTCATCTGAGCTCTGAATTAACTCATTTTTCCTGTAGCCACTGCATTCCCTCTCCTGAACGGAATGGAGTCACTGTTCTGCAGTTCCCAGCCACAGGTTTCTCTCCCCAATTTTCCTGGGTGTATTTGAGTGTTCTGCTGAAATACACAGCATGAAGCAAAAATGTATCTTGCAGAGCATGAATTTATGAGACTGATTTGGGGGATCTTGAGGAGTCCCATCCACCCCTCCTTCTTCAAAGTGATTGGGAAAAAACAACTATCTATGGATATGAAGTTTTACATTCAGGGAAGTCTTAGATCCAGTCACAGCTGCTAAGACGTTAATCCTAGTGTAACCCCCTTATATTAAAAAAAAGGAACTTCAGTAATTCATAAAAGCCAGCAAAGTCTATTATATTGTAAAGTAATATAGGCAGGAAATTATTTGTGCATACAGTGTTAAAATATCAGTTTAGTCTTGTTTCCCCTAAAAACTGGTCACTGCAAGTTTTTCTTTTCTTAGCTTCATCCAGAAAATACTCACATTTTCCAAAGTGTACTCTGGATTTCAGACCCTTACTATTTTAGTTCCTTCTGATGAAGGTTGGAAGATGAATAATCATAAAACCCAAGAACTAGGATGGCTCATTTCTTCCTCAGCCATCCTCCCATGAAAAAATTTGTGTTTGGCAGAGCTGTAAATGAAGTTGGTTGTACTATGACAAACTGATTTCCAAACTTCGTGAACACCGGGGTCGTGCTCCATGATGGAAAAAAGTTAAGACTCCTTCAGTGACAACGTACAGGAGGCAGAGTTTGTGTGCTCAGGCAGAAAGAGCATCACTGCTGCAGCTTTGCTTCCTCGGGCCCACTTGTGGCACAGCCCCTGCCTCCCCTCCTCACTGACTCGCGGGAGTGAGGAGTTGTGAGGAAAATACTGGGGCATGTGAGTCTTAAAAACCGAAGAAAACAAGGGAAAAAGTAAATTCTCTTTTCAGCTGGTGCCATACTCTGTCTCTTCCCCTTAACCCACCCATTCCCAGCTGAAGTTTGGAAAGGTTGGGAATTGCTTCTCCAAGGCAGTGCAAGACTGCCACCAGCAGGGCTTGGGAGCCAGAAGGACAGCACTCAGCAGCATGAAACTCGAGAAAAACAAGCACAAAACAGGGTGTATTTTCCATATAAATTCAGTCCATTTTTTTCCCTTTCTCAATACTTTGACTCGGAACATTAATCTACAGTTCTCCAGTAAGAGTTGAGGTCTCTATGCTGTGGCACAGAGAGATTAAGTACACATGATAAAATCCTTCTACATATTCATGCCCCAGTTCTTATTTTCTTTTAGCTCCTGGAGACTGTGATATGCTTTTACTTTTTAATTTTTTTATAGTTTTACTTTCCCTGTTCATATTTTGGTAATAAAGCAGAGGCTAAGAACATATCCACCAGGACTGTCATACACAGCAGACACGATAATCACAACATTTACTTGGTCCACACTGACTTTTGGAAAGAAAAGAGTTTTTTATTACTACTTTTATCTTGAACTGACACTGCAATGATTTTTATAAAAACTATCAGCATGCAGACAAAAGCCTATATCCCAGTGAACCCACAGTGAATACCAATTCCACATAATATTATCAAGAAGGGGGAAGAGACAGCAGAGATTTGCTTCATAAATGCTGTTTACTTTGAGTGGACATAAGTTTGGAAGAATCTTTTTATCGTTACACTTTTCTCAGCAAGACACTGTAGAAGTTGGCAAAGCCATGATCAGGATGCAACTTAACAAGAGGCATGAAGGAGTCAAAATGGTTAATTCTACACACCTCATACACAGGGAATAGTGAAATGCTAAACACTTTTCTGCTTCAAGGACCAAGCAAGCTCGAGGAAAAGCCCTTCACAGCAGCAATTTTAAACCTTAAGACAAAGAGCTACACTAAAGCACAGCTCAGAGCATATTCCAAGGTTCAAGAAAAACAAATGCTACAGGGATACCAATATCCTCTACAAATCAAGCACAACAATTACGAGAGTTTCAAAACCAAACAAGCTACTTTTAGCAGGATCCAACCATACGAAGGATTGTTAATGCACCAAGAAACTTCAAATTCAGCCTGAAGCAAAGCCAAACCAACAACTGGTGGTTCCAGACTCACAATGGTGCAGTGGCTTTCTGAAGAACCGTATTTTCTGTTTTTCCTCTTTATGAAGAAAGGCCAAACAACTCACAAAACTTACCAAGCTACTTCATCAAAATGCCAAGACACTTGGTAAATAAGTAAAAACATCTTCATTAAGGACCATGCACTGCACGTAGAAATCACACTCAGACAAAGTGGAATGTCTGTGTGCTATGGAAGTGCCTTCAGCACACAGAGGCTAAATATTAATATAAACTACTACTGTCACTGAAAGGCTGAACAATACTGATGATCATTTAAGTCACCACACATTAAAACTACCTATGTTGCTATCAAGGTCTTTTTGGAGGTGTTCTAGTTAAACTCCAAGTAGCTCATCTATCATTTAGATATCTAGAATTTACAATATCTAGTGAATAATTTATGTTCAAAAAACCAATACTCTACCTTTGAAGCCTTACTGTAGGTTTCTTTCAATGTTCGGGGTCAAGGGAAGGGCTGAGGAAAGAAAGACAGAAAATTCCAAACATTTAGAAATAGAATTATACTGAAACAGTGCCAGAGCTCCCTGAGGATGTTTCCTGTTAGTTCTGCTGGGTACATTTGTAACATGGTCCATAACTGACTGTCCTGATACTGAACAGCAGGATCAGAATATGAAG